>VDFB02313777.1:0-11785 GCA_007258455.2 Sequoia sempervirens
GTATATGCTACAATCTCATAACACATTCAAGCAATTTATTCAATCACTCAAGCATTCAAGCACTTTACAACATCAAATCAAGCATCCATTGGCATAACTTCAGACTTTCTTCAACAAGGGTTTGACCTTTGTATGCAGATTTAACAAGCATTTAGGTGTTGAAGAGTGGTCAACAAGTCAACAAGGTGCTTCAAGTCAAATGAACATGATTTCATGCTTGGAGAAGGTATTCTATTAGTCTCCTATAGAATTGACTCTGACAACCCAACAAACAGACATTCTCAAATCTAGTGGTGTAGAGTTGTCTCTTGATTTCTCAAAATTTTGGGAGAGGACTAATTTTCCACTAGTGGCGAATGAGTCCTACCTTAAGGCTACAAATCTAAGTTTTTCAGATTCTAGATCCCGACAGTCAAAAACTGGTTCTTGACAGTTTTCATCAAAAGTAGGACTGATTCGCCACCTTGGGAAAATGAGTCCCACTGGTGAATTTCTATGATTCCAGACAACATCTAGAACATTCCAGAATCTTCATCAAACCTCCAGTTGCACACTGATTCAACTTAGTTCTTTCTATTTTGCACCTATTCAAAGCTCTTTGTTTGTATATCACATTGTGTTTTCCAATATTGCATAAAAATCTTAGGTTTTGCATACATAATCACTCATATAGATCACTTAATTACATTTAGTTCATTTCATTTACTCTAAATAACATCCTACATTGCATAATTTTAATGAACCTAGCTAGCATTTTTGGCCTACCTCTCTCCTTTTAGGTGAAAAACCCTAGAAGAGTTAGAGAGCCTTGTGGTGCCAAAAATCTATGGTTAATTTTGGTGAACCTACATTTTGAACAATTTAGATTTCTAATTTCAATTTCATATTGCATCTTAAGCTTCATTTACATCAACATTCAATTAGGGTATTGTTTTGTTTTTGCATCCTAGGGATTCTTAACTTGCATTAGTGAAAGACTCATTTAGAGTTCATTTTTGCATTGCATGTCATTGAAAAAACTAAAAAATTTCATATGCATCCTTCATTGGCATTTGAAAAGTATTAGAATCACATTAAATTTTTTCAAAAACATAAAAAAATCTCATACTGGGACTCATTTTCCACCCTGGAAAAATTAGTCCATCTGCACATTTCAGATTACATTTTTAGGCATTTTCTGGACATTTCCTGCATTTCTATTATCTATTGTTAGTTGTCTATTTCATTTTGTATATATTTTTTTATTTGCATTCATCCCATCTTTTGTGGTACTTGTATGAGTGTTTGGTGCCCCATTGATAATACTTTAGTGAGATGAAGTTCTAGAATCATGGCTTCCCACAATAGCACTTTCATTGTGGACCTTGGGATCTCAAGAGCTCCTACTCCTAGTATGGAAAATGGTGCATTAGGCATGGACAATACCACTTATGTGCCTTCACCTTTCCATATAATGAATATTGACACATAAAAAAATTTCATCCAGCAAGAAAAGGTCATTAATATTCATGAGGGATTTTTACATTTACAACAAGACTTATCCCTTGAAAACATTTCCACCACTGCAATACCAACCATAGAAAAGCTCCATCATTTTATTGAAAGTGATGATGGTTTACAAGTTATGAAAATAATTGTTGAGATTTACAATAAGCATGCTTCTTCTAATTCCCAATCAACAAACATAGTTGCAAGCCAAGGAGGAACTCACATTCCTCCCCCTTCAACTATAGCATCCATACCAACTTATACCACTCCTTAGGTTACAACAATTATGCAATAGGTTAGTCTTGTGGCTCCTTATTTCACAATTCCAACTAGTATTCCTAGTTCTCTTGTGGCATCACAAGTCCCCTCTACCACCCTCACCCCTGCTAGTGTTCCTTTCACTTCCCCTCACATTACATACACTCCATCACCATTTTCTCTTCCACCTTAAACCACCTACCCTGATCCCATCATTACACAACTCCTTAATATTGTTTTATCCATGCAACAACAAATTTCCACCATTAGCCAAGGTCAAACCGCTCCACCCACATATCATGTTTATAGTAGCCCCTTATCCTTAGAAATCTTACACACACAGATGCAACAAGGGATAGAAATGGCTAGGTTTGAGAAATACAGACTTAAAGGAGACCCTCTTAACCATGTCAGTGCTTATACAACTTTATGCAGTGATTTTGTCCTTGATGATAAACTCTTAGATGAACTTTTTCCTAGGACCCTGAAAGATACTACATTGGAGTGGTTTTTGAACTTTCCCAATCATTCCATCTGATCATTTAATGAGCTTGTGGATTCCTTCATAAGTCACTCCCAAGTTCATATGACCTCTAAAAAAATAATGGCTGACCTAATACACTATAGACAAAATTTTGATGAGAAAGTCACTAATTTCATTTCATGTTATCAGTCATTGTATGCTCAAGTGGATGTCAAAATTCCCAATTCAAATCTGAAAAATATTTTTATCGAAAACTTGGATGCAAACCTTCAAGATAAGTTAACTATGATGAAATTCCCTTCATTCATGCACTTATGCACACCCTCTGTGAATATCATAACTCGATTTCAAGTCATGATTGAAAATCCACTTCTAACCGAGCTGAGAAGCCTAAGAAAAACAATCAAAACAACACATAAAACATTCACAAACCAAATAGAGGATTTTTACAATTCAATATGCCTCCTCAACCACAACCAAACCCACCTATTCCAAGTCAAGTGGCAGCTATTAAAGCAATGGTTCCTTATACCTATGGGGACCAGAAGAGACAATTTACTCTCTTACTTGATACCCTCCATAATATAATGAACTAATTGCTCCAGCAAAAAATGATCACCTTGCCTACCGTTAAACCGCTTGATACCACCAAACCTTTACCACCCACCTTTAAACATAATGCTTATTGCCATTTTCATTGCCAAAATGGCCATGACACTGAACAATGTTAGTGTCTCGAACACCTAGTTCAAGACCTGATTGATTTAGGCCATTTGTCCATTATGGGTGTTAATGATCAAGGTAATAAGTTTGTTGTACCCCCTAACTAGAATTTACAAATCTTTACCAACCTCATGCCTAAACACAATATTTCATTTGTCAAGGTTGGTGAACCTTCAAACATCATTGTAATGAATGTTGGTATAAATAGTGAACAACATGATATAACTCCAATGTTACCCAAGTTAATCCTATGGATAAACTTGTGGGTGTGATAGACATTATCCCTCATAAGGGCTTGACCAACAAAAATATTGATATCACTTTTTCTTCTAAAGATATACTTCAAAAAACTCTTGATAGTCCTCTTTACATAGCTAGTAGAATCTATGATAAGCCCACCAATGGGATATTAATAGATCCCACCTATGGTGAAAATGTGATCATGGAAGATTTTCTAGTAATACATGAGTTGTATCAAGATGACTATAATAAACCAACTGCATGGATTAAAACACACACTAGTTTTTCATTCCCTATGATCAAATCGATCATACTCCCCTTACAAATAGGACCCAAAACGTTAGAGGTAACATTTTCAATTATTCCAAAATAGGATCATTTTCATTTGCTGCTAGGCCACCCTTGGCTTTGCTCAATGAAAGCGGTTCCTTCAGTTGTTCACAAATGTTTGAAGTTTCCACATGGAAATTAAATATTTACCATACACCATAGTGGCTTTCATCCATTATCGTCTAAAGGTAATTTTCCTTAGAAGCATTTTGGACCACACCTATGGAACCCATCACCCCTCGCAAAGATTTATTTTTCATAACCTATCAAAAGTTCAAAGCCACAAGGATAACTGAGTTGTCTCTTCATAACGTGTCCTCATCCTCTTCCACTTCCCCTATTATAGGTGAAACCATGCTTCAACCTGAGTCTGACATCTAACAAACCATACAACCTCATGAACAACCACCCTTAGACACTTCCCTGCCATTGTTTATGTTGGAAACACAAGGGCAGACAACTCATACGCGGGGTGAATTAGTTGTAACAAAATTTCAAACTTATTCAACTTATTAACATTATTCTTAGATTTGATCAATAACCATGAAAGCATAAATCAACAACAAGAAACACACATAACACCAATATTTTTTACATGGAAACCTTGTTAGGGGAAAAATCAAGGTGGAGGTCAGTCCACAAGATTATACCTTGTTAAAAGTATAAATAAATATGCATGGGGAATGCACATGCATTCAGGAACACTACCTAGAGCTCACTTCTCAATTATAGAAAGGAATACACACTATCTTACAAAGATATCAATTACATCCACAAGATTTGAACTAAGAAAAATAGCATCTATTAATGCCTAATTATAGTTCCGGTTAAGTACATGAACACTTATTCACTCTTCTTCAAACTCTTCTTCTACCTTCAAAAGATCTAAAAAATATTTGAACATAGGACTCACACATTTTACATACTCGTTGCCTTCAAATGATAACAAAAATGCTCCTGTATATTTGCAACAAGAAATTACATCACTACATGTTGGCCTCAATAAAATAATAAAATGAATGCAAACTATTGGCCCAAAACAATAAAGATTATTAATGTGAATCAACCACAGTCGGCCACAACATAGTGGATACCCAAAATAAATTTTTCAAAATGAACCACCTTCAAAAATTAATCCTCAAAGATCCACAACACGCTTCAACACCCTATTGACCAAGAACATGAAAAACATGAACACACAAGAGAAAATCTTGAATCGCAAGCACAACGATCAATGTAGATGTGCAACATAGATAGAGCACAATATAGAAACATCCAAAAACATCATGAATCACTAGATAAGCATCTGTAAAAACTAAACTTTCTAAAATCTCATCACCTTCATTTAGGAACATCAACTGAAGCAATAGAAAAACTGTCAGAATACAAATCTTTATAACTCGATCAAATATTCACATGGATATTTGAAACTTAATGTGGATAAATTAGATATTCTCAACAAGAAACCCTTTAATCCACAACCTCTGGTCATCAACATACTAAACTCTCTGATAGACTAAACTTCACTTCACCACTAACATCCTACAACTTATTTCATTACAATTTTCTCAATATCCTAGACATATACAGCCTCTAAGACATTAATGCTAATAGTGTTGACATCAATGAAAACCACATATCAGCAACACAACCACAACATCCAAAAATATCCCCCTTTGTAATTGATGGCAACACATAATGTGAAAAACATCATCAACACAACTAACTTCAGCACATACTCCCCCTTTGGTTTTGACTCTTTTCTTCTCAAAAACTTTTCTTCCTCAGATAATTAATAGATTTTCACATGAATCTTCTCTCCCTTTGACATCAATGACAAACATATATTTTCTCGACACAAACCCTAAACCACATATCTAAACATTTGACTACTCCCCCTGAGTAGCATCCACCACAACTTCAATCCAAATCAAAATATGACCATGAAATGCATGGATTGATGCAATTCAATGCATCTTAGTTCTGATTAGGAGGGGTAATCACCCCTAGCTTCCCTTTGAGATACTCAAAATTATCCTTAGGAAATGAATTTGTAAAGATATCTGCAATATGTTCCTTAGTAGGCACATACTCAAATCTTACTTCCTTTTCACTCACCTTCTCTCTCAAAAAGTGAAACTTGATAGATATATGTTTGGTCTTTGAATGTAGCACCAGATTGTTAGAAATATTAATTGCACTTGAATTATTACTGAATATAGAAATGGGCTCATCATACACAAATCTGATATCTTTCAACATCTACTTCATCCACAGTACTTGAGTATAATTGTTAGCAACATAAATGTATTTTTCCACTGCAGTAGATAAATAAATGGCATTCTACTTCTTACTTAACCATGAAATTAACTTCTTACCCAAGAAAAATACACGACCACTAGTACTCTTTCTATCATCCACATCACCTGCCCAATCAACATTAGTAAAAGAACTCAAAGTAAGATCATCATATTTAGGATACCACAGGCCAAAATCTATTGAACATTCCCTTCCAGTATCTGAAAATACTCTTCACAGCAATTACATGAGATTCTTTAGGATCAGCTTGAAATCTTACAACAATGCATACAACATTCATGATATCTGGTCTAGTTGGAGGCAAGTAAAGCAATCCACCAATCATTGATTTGTATCTAGTTTTATTTTCATTTGGATAATCACCATTTTGTGTAGACTTACATCTAGTCACCTTAGGTGTACCATCTAGCTTTGAATCTTCCATACCAAACTTCTTTAGCAATTCTTTCACATACATGGGCTGAGATATGAAGATACCTTTATCTAATTGAATAATTTACAATCCCAACAAGAATTTCATCTCACTAATCATAGACACATCAAACTCATTTTTCATTTCATTAGCAAACTTAATGCACAAACCATCATCTCCTCCAAAAATGATATCATCAACAAAGACTTCAACAATCAAATTTTTATCATGATCAATCTTGAAATACAAATTACTATCAACAGTACCTTTATTGAATCCAAGCTTTAACAAATAATTGTCCAATTTGGCATACCATGCTCTTGGGGATTTCTTAAGTCCATACAATGCTTTCTTCAACTGACATACCATATCTCCATGATCAGTCAATTGAAATCCATTTGGTTGCTCCACATACACCTCTTTTTTACAGTTCACCATTTATAAATGTTGACTTGACATCCATCTGATAAACCTTGCAATTTTTGTAAGAATCATAAGAAATAAATAATCTCACAACTTCAATCCTAGCAACAAGGGAAAAAATTTCTTCAAAGTCAATTCCTTCCATCTAGGTATATCCTTTACACACCAATCTTGCTTTGTTTCTAACCACTTCACCTTGCTCATTCAGCTTGTTTCTAAAGACCCATTTAGTTCCAATTGATTTTTTTCCTTAGGTCTAGGAACAAGAATCCATGTATTATTATTTTCAATTTTTGGTAGTTATTCTTTCATTGCTTCCACCCAATGTTCATCTTTGCATGCTTCATTCACATTATTAGGCTCAATCTTTGAAATCAAATAGTATTCTTCTACAATCTTTCTCCTAGTCTGAACACCTTTGTTCTTATCACCTATAATCTAATCTTATGAATGAATTAGTCTTTGATACCTTGGAGTCTTAGGAAATTCTTGAACTTTTGGCTCTTATTTTCTCTCTTTTGCATTTTCACTAGTTTCTTCCTCTTGATTTTCTTCATTCATTGGAATGATTTGAACTTGATTTTGAGGCTGAAATTTCTTTCTTGTGACTAAACTGTTACTCTGATCATTTGAATCATATCCATAGGTTCTGTATGGTCTAGCTATGTCCTCATCAACCTTGAAATTTTCACTTTCAACTATTTTCCTCAATCTCTTGTTGTAGCACCAGTAGGCCTTACTCTTAGTAGAATAACCAAGAAAGATTCCTTCATCACTCCTAGCATCAAACTTTCCTATCTCTTCATCTCTTCTGACATAGCATTTAATCCCAAAGATTTAGAAATATCTAATAGTAGGCTTATGACCAGTCCATAGCTCAAAAAGGGGTCTTGCTAGTATCACCTTTGATTTGTACCTGGTTGAGGATGTAAACAACAATACTCACAACTTATCTCCAATAGAGATGAGGAACATTTCCTTCTAGCATCATAGTCCTAGCAGCATCTTGAAGTGTCCTATTCTTCCTTTCCACAACTCCATTTTGTTGAGGGGTTCATGGGGCAGATAATTGTCTCTTTATCCCATGTGCTTCACAAAAAAAAAAAAAAATCATGAGAAGTTAATTCACCACCTCTATCTGATCTCAAAAATTTGATCTTCAGACCTGTCTCTATCTCAAACATAGCCTTAAAAGTTTTGAATTTCTCCAGAGCTTTAGATTTCTCCCTTAAGAAAGTAACCCACATCAATTTAGAGTAATCATCAATAAGTAACATGAAGTACCTATCTCCTTGTGAACTTTTGATTCTAGAAGAACCACACAAATTAGTATGAACAAGTTCCAACACTTCTTTTGAACAATGTTGTTTGTTGAGATTTCTCCCTTAAGAAAGTAACCCACATCAATCTAGAGTAATCATGAATAAGTAACATGAAGTACCTATCTCCTTCTAAACTTATGCCTTTAGAAGGACCACACAAATCAGTATGAATAAGCTCCAATACTTCAGTTGAACAATGTTGTTTTCTCCTAAATGAAATTCTAGTTTTCTTCCCTAACTGACATTCCTTGCACATAGTATTAGTAGGCTTTACCAACTTAGGAAGATCTCTCACTACCTAAGTAGAACTTATCTTGATAATATTATCAAAGTTTACATGACACATTCTCCTATGCCACAACCGACTTTCATCAACTTGATCAATCAGACAAATTTTACTAGCAACATTCAGGTGAAATATGTTACCTTTTATTTTTGTACCTAAAGAAATCACATTTCTAGAACTCCCTAATATTCTACACTTACCATTCTTGAATAGAAGATTGTGTCCCTTGTCAACCATTTGTCTGAACCTTAAAAGATTGTGCTTCAAACCTTCCACATAAAGAACATCATTAGTATTATTCTTACCATCAAGAGAAATGGATCCTCTACCATGAATTACACTATCTTTTTCATCACCAAATCTTACCACACAACCATCATACTTTTCCAGGCTCACAAACTTGTGTTTATCTCCTATAATGTGATGAGAGCATCCATTGTCTATCACCCATTCATCTTTCTCTTCAACTTTGGCCACTAGATCTTTCTCTACATTTGAGCAACTAACAGACTTAGTAGGGGTTGGATCATTTTCCTTGATAGCAATAAATACCCATTTATATTCACTTGCATTCCCTTTATTAGATTCATCACCTATCACACCTTCATCAATAGTATAATAGAACTTTCTTTGAAATCTATGCTTGATAGGTCTTGGTTTAGGGACTCTTTCTAGACACTTTGATGTAAAATGACCTATCTTATTGCAAGAAAAACATTTAATATTAAATTTTCCTTTATACTTACCTTCTCCTTTGGCTTCTCTTTTGACAATAAGTGTTTCAAGATCCTCTAGCTTCTTCTCCTCTTCTTCAATCTCTCTCATTTCCTCCTCATACTTGAATACCTTTCTAGAATAACTTTCACCCAGATCATATCTTTGTTTATCTCTTCCGGAAGTGGTAGCCTTGAATGTTGATTCTATCTTAGGAGGAGCATCACCAAATTCACTTAACTTAAAATAAGTAAGCTTACTAATCAACATGTCTCTAGTTACATTTGTTACCATCTAGAGCTCTTCAATAGCAGTAGCTTTTACTTTGTATACAATAGGAAAGGATCTAAGAACTTTAGAAACAATTTCAAATTCTTCCAACTATCCATCAACACATCTGATACAACACACAAGTTCATTCACTCTTTGCATGAAAGTAGTAATGTTCTCATCATCACCCATTCTCAACATTTCATATTTCCCTTTTAGACTTTGTATCTTAGCAATCTTCACATTAGCATCAACTTCATACAAATTTTCTAACTTTTTCCACATCTCATAAGCAGTCTTTAGATCCATCACATTTGTCACCTTAGAAAAAGCATGCAACAATGCTTCCTTAGCCCTAATATTATACACAACATCCCTAATCCCAACAGTAGTATTAGGACCATTCTGAGGAATAACATACTTATTGCATGTAATGCTTCGTAGGCTTCACCAATGCATCTCAAATGGCACTCCATTCAAGTCTTCCACAGAGAATAATTTTTTCCATCAAATCTTGAACTATCCTTCTTATATGTCACCATCTCGAATCACCTCAAATTCTTAAACTTCTTCCAAGGAACTGACTCTGGTACCAATTGTTGGAAACACAAGGGTAGACAACTCAGAGGGTGGGGTGAATAAATTGTCACATAATTTAAAACTTATTCAACTTCTTAACCTTATTCTCAGATCTAATCAATAACCATGAAATCATAAATCCAACTCATCAAAAACACACATAACACCAATATTTTTTACATGGAAATCTTGTTAGGGGAAAAAACACAGTGGAGGTCAGTCCACAATATTATACCCTTTTAAAAGTATAAATAAATATGAATGGGGAATGCACAGGCATTCGGGTGCAGTGCCTAGAGCTCACTACTCAATTACAAAAAGGAAGACACACTGTCTTACAAATATATGAATTACATCCACAAGATTTGAACTGAGAAAAATAGCATCTGCTAATGCCTGATTATAGTTATGGTTAAGCACAAGAACACTTCACTCTTCTTCACTCTTCTTCAAACTCTACTTCTACCTTTGAAATATCTAAACAATATTTGCACATAGGAATTGCACACTTTACATACTCACTACCTTTAAATGATTAAAAAATATCTCTTGTATATCTACAACAAAAAATTACATCGCTACATGTCGGCCTCAATAAAATAATAAAATGAATGCAAACTGTTGGCCCAAAACAATAGTTTTTTTTAATGCAAATCAACCATGGTTGGCCACAACATAGTGGAGACTCAAAATAAAATTCTCAAACATGAACCAGCTTCAAAAATTAATCCTCGAAGATCCACAAAATGCTTCAACACCTTGTCAGCCAAGTACATGAAAAACATGAACACACAAGAGAAAATCTCAAATCACAAGCACAATGATCAATGTGTATGTGCAACATAGATAGAGCATGATCTAGAAACATCTAAAAACATCATGAATCACTAGAGAAGCATCCGCAACAATTGAACTTGCTAAAATCTCATCACCTTCATTCAACAACATCAACTGAAGCAACTGAAGCAACAAAAAAATTGCCAGAATACAAATCTTCATAACTCGATCAAATCTTAATGTAGATCTCTGAAACTTAATGTGGATAAACTAGATATAATCGACAAGAAACCCCTTAATCCACAACCTCTAATCATCAATGTAATGAACTCTTTGATAGACTAAACTTCACTTCACCACTGACAACCTACAACTTATTATTTCATTACAATTTTCTCAATATCCTCAACATATACAACCTCTAAGACATTAATGGTAATAGTTTTGACATCAATGAAAACTACATATCAACACAACCACAAAATCCAATAGTTTAAATGACCAAGAAAAAGTGAAACCAATCCTGTCATACCTCCCCACATTAAACAACTGTATAAAGCTAAAGAGAAAGTGATTGACCCATCCTCTTCGATTTCTTCTATTCTTCCCCCTCCAGAAGAGAAGGAACCTATGATGAATCAACCTAATTTTACACCTCAACAAATTAAAAATAAAATTAAATGAAACTACTGTGCTAGGGAGTGTAGGTGTTGTCATCGTCTCCTTGCTCATCATTCTCAAATAGACGAAAATCAAGAAAATAAATCTCCACCTTTGACCGAAGCATTTGATGACCACTCCCTTTTCCCTTGATCCACCAATAGATAACACAGTCCAACCCTCACAACAAAATGAACAAATCCAACAACCACAACTTTGAATACATCCTTCCTTGGAAATAACTCTTCATCCTCCTATTGTAATCAATTTTGATGATGATGATGAGGAGGAGGAGATCACAAAAATAGATGAAGTGCATAACAATTTAATCTCTTTATTTTCACCTACCATGAGCTTAAAAGATAAATCTTCTCAACCAAGTGAGGAACCTGGTACGTCTCTTTGTTCAACACTTGCAATTCTTCCTTTGGATAGTCAAGTGCCCTCGCAATATAATGAACATGATTGGGAGGTGAATGACTTGTTAGATGGTTGACTTG
>VDFB02313778.1:0-27297 GCA_007258455.2 Sequoia sempervirens
AGTAAATCATGATTTTGGTCTTGGATGTGTTCACTTGCATCCCAACTTCCTGACAAAAGTGTTCTAGGGCTTTTAGATGTTCTCTTAACCCATGAGCTGTTTTTGAGATTAGGATAATATCGTCAGCATATAGAAGTAATTTTACTACATAACCTGCCAATTGGATACCATCCCCGCCTTCCTTGCTTAACCACACTTCCAACTTATCAATGTATAGCCCAAAAAGCGTGGGGGATAGAGGGCAGCCCTGTTTAACTCCAATGTCGCTGTCAAAACATTTTGACATACCTTCACTTGTTCTGATTTTAGCACTAACCTTCTCATACAGCCTATGAACAGCTGCTCTATATGCATTTGGAATGCCTAATTCTTCCATTCGAGACCATAATTTGTCTCTAGGCACTCTGTCGAAAGCTTTCTTAAAGTCTACAAAGAAACAATAAACTTCCTCACCCTGGTTATCCCAAATTTTCTCAATCAAGTGTCTGAGGGTGATGCAATGATCAATGGTAGAGTGCTTGGATCTGAAACCTGCCTATCCTTTTGCTCTTTTGCCTTCATTTTTTGCTCATTTGCTGATCCTACGTTCAATCATGCTCCCAAATAGCTTGCCAAAGATAGAGTTGACCATAATTGTGCGATAGTTAGATGGGTTATTGATATCACCACTTTTAAATAAAGGGATGACCACACTGGTAGTCCACTCCATGGGAAAACCTTCCCGATTGACATTGTTGAAAATTCTTTTTATGTGAGGGGCAAGAATTTCAGTCCCCCATTTTAAAAATTCAGGCTGTAGCCCATCTATGTCTTGTGCTTTGCCACTTGCTAAGTTCTTTATTCCTTGTTTAATATCATCCACATTGAATAATTCCGCTGGTGTGTTAATGACAGGAGGGTAGTCTTTCTCGTGGGCCCGCTCGTAAAGAAGTCTAGCATATTCTAACCATTGGGCATCTGTAATATTGTTTTCCACCACCTTTTCTTTTGTTGCAATTCCCTCCAAAAGCCTTTAGGATTATGTTTCCCAAGAGTGATTAGTTCCTTCCTTCTTTCGTTTACATACTCTATTTTTTTGGACTGCACTAACTTTTCATATTTTTTCTTAAGCTCTTTGCCCCTACCTCTCTTCATTAGCGATCTCTTGGCTGCCTTACATTCTTCATCATACCACAGATTTGCCGGAAAAGTGTTTGCTGTCCCCATCTTGGGATGAGACCTTTTGCACGCATTTAATGCCTTGTGTATTATCGGGATCAGCAAATTATTGTGAAGGACATCAACCTTTTTTGCTGCTTTAGACTCCACATTATTTTCCAGATCATGGAAATGTTGCTTAAGAGCAGCATTGAATAATTCTCTATTTTCCTGATTTATGAGGATTTTCCCCTTAGGAAGGGCTTTTTTTTGCGTGTGCATAACCTGTTTGTTGTGTTGGCTGATTGGTGAAATGCGTAGTTTGACCCGAAGAGGTAGGTGATCAGATTTCATTCCGATAGGGCAGTCCTCAATATCAAATTCCAACAGTCTAGAACTAAAACTCTGGGAGCAAACCACGTAGTCCACCACACTCTGACCATTATACGTTTTGCAAGTAATACCTCCAGACCTCAGCCAATCCTTCATACCATTGCATATAACCATGCCAAATAGACTACAAAGCCCCAATAATTATGTCCCAAATGCGTTGATAGTGCCATTACCATCCTGAGATGATCTTTCCCAATGGAGACCACCTCCTTCCTCTAACCACAAAGGATTGTTCTCCCCTTTGGTTTCATTGCTCAACTGAAGAGATTGGTTATTAGCTGTCCTTGCATTAAAGTCACCCATTAAAACCACATCTCCAAGTGTGCTAAAAATAGAGATATCTTTTTTTAGTGATGCATACGGGTCTTCGTTGTCTAAATTTCGTTTCTTATAAAACTTTGAATTTTTTGGAGCAAAGTAGCAAGCGGCTAGACTAAAAGTTACTCCATTTTCTGTTATTTGCAGCCATATGTACTGTTTATTTGTGTCTTCTTTTGCCAATTTAACAATTTCCTGCCACTTTTCATCTATTAGCACTGTAACCCCTCCATTGCCTTTGCCTATTTCGTTACCTTCATTCCAAACTAACACTTTTTTATACCCTTCGAAATCTGGTACTTTGCAGCCATCATGTTCATGTGTTTCTGTAAGAATGATAATATCCTTTCCTTCCGCTATGGGCCCCAATCCAGGTCCTCTTCTCCATGGATATCCTCTACAATTCCAACTTACAACATGCATATATTCCTGTGGGGCCACTAATTCCTATTTCTTGTTTGAGAACCGATCACTAATTTGAGCTTTCCCATTCTTCAACCAAGCCCATTTACCTTCATTTCTTGCTGTTTTCACTTTCTCCCATTCTTTCCTTTGTTCTTCTTGCTGCTCAAAGGTCAAATCTTCATCTAGATAAATATGTGTGCCTCTAAGTAGCCCTCTGTTTTTTAGAATCTTATTTTTGTCTTCAATATTTCTCAAGATGACTCTTACATGTCTATCTTTTCCTCCATCTACCTTTTTTCCGATTCTATTAGCTTGCTGAATATGTCCTGTCCACTTCAACTTATCGTTTAGGAAATTCCTTGTTAGAATGTCAGTTCTCTCCGTCTCTCCATAGTCTCTCAAACCTTTAATAATTATGTTTGCAGCCTTGCTTTGTTTATCTTTTTCTTCCCTTAGCTGCCTTTTAACTTGTTTTTCAATGATTCCTTTCTGCTCGTTTGATGAACTATTCACCACTTGTGACCATGATTTGGCTTCTTCTATCTGATCCCTTAACTGATTCTCTTTTGTCTCCAAGTCTGCTAATGCTGATTGAATCACCTTTAGTTCCCTTATATTTTCTCCTCCCTCAATTACTGATTTATCGCTTTTTGTTGTTTTTAATTGGGCTAACTCTTGTTTTAGAGTGACCAATTCTTGCTGTCCCCTCTCCATGTTCACTTGCAGATTTGATATTTGTTCTTGCAGCATTTTATTGTCCTTTTCCAACCTGTAATTTGCCTCGGTGACTATTTTAAACCTGTTGTCTTCGTATATCCCCTTTGTTTCTAGAACATCGAGCCTACTTTTCATTCTCATGAGTTCTTCTACGTATAACCCTGATGACCATAATAAGGGTGAGGACGTAGGGCTGTAGAGTTCTTGAGATGCATTTTCAGCAACATTCTTGTTTGCAGTGAACTCTTTTGTATTGACCATGCCCTCATCCAGCTTGTCCATGTTTGGCTTGAGGTTCCCTATGTCACCTATTAACTTCCCACTGCTTTTGTGCTCTGCTAGGATTGTTTGCTCTTCTTTCTGGGGTAACACACTAGATATGTCTGCCTTGTTGTTACCAGCTTTTGGTAGAATCAAAGTAAATTTTTTCGTTTGGTTTTGTTAGCTTCCTTTCTATTTAATCAGTCAACCTTAAAATGAATGGAAAATGACATTTTACGAGCCGGAAGTTCAACTTATACGTAAAGTAGGCGAAGAAGTGAAGATGATTGGGATTCCTTTTCCCAAATCAAATATTGGACTTACTCAAATGCCACGTAGGTAGGCGAAGAAGTGAAGTTTAATTAATGGCAAATATTCTGTGTGGGCGAGAGGTCGAAAAATTGAAAAAAAAGAAAAATATCTCAACATTTGAGAAAGCAGAAACTCGCGAGTGTAGGGTCACGGATTCAAACAGTTGAATTTTAATGCTGCTATTTTTCCTTTTTTAATTCGCAACAGGGCTAGGCTGTCTTTGCCGCCTTGAAAAAAAAATAGCAGAAGAATCAGGATCGATCTGTAGCTGTTCAAAGGCGAGAAATCAATTTGCTGCCTGGCTCTTTTTTTATCCACATCTGGAGACTCGAACCTGCGATCTTCAGAGTAAAATTATGTCCTTGTTTTTCAATTAAGAGCTTTCCTTTTATCTATTATTTCGTTTTCTTGTTCAACGTAGAGTCTCGTGTTTGAGACTCGGTGCAATTTAATGTAAATTCCTCCCTGCATTTGTCTCCAAAACGGCAGGGTTGTAAAGCTTAGGTGTACATTGAACTTTTTCTTAGAAGTTATGGCCTGCGAGAAAACTTCGTTGTAAGAGATCAGATCGTAAATTAGGCGTAGCATTTAGGCGAGTTGTGATAAATATTTATGTAAATTGTTGAGTCTGGTGATCAGAGAAAGAAGCTCAGAAACGGGGCTTTTTAAGGGACTGAGAAGATAGGGCTAATTAATTGCCGTGTGGTGGAATTTTTGGGAATTGTGCGGTAATGTCAACTAAATGCGAATAAACAGCCTTGAAATTTGTGCTGATGATACATCAAGGCATCGCGAATTGCAGACAAAAAAATCCGTCATTCTGTCCAGCTCTTTGGCCTGTTATGATTCCGTACGTTATAAAAAGGCCACGGTTAATTGGATTAAACAGTTTACAATTCTTGAGGCTAATCAGATTAAACTTTTTGAAATTCTAGTTGTTTTAGCTAACCAGGAACGCTGTTTAGGTAATTGATATCGAGCTAATACACAGATAAAATTATTTTGAGTTTTTACCATTTCTGATAATCAGGTAATGCTCTTTAGGTTTTTGATGCTTTTTTCATATATGAGTCCCTACCAGTGGAACCTAGGACCTTTGTCTGCTACTGCCGGGTGTTTTGACGCTTACCCATTAGACCGCTATTTTTTCTGGCTTTGCCATATTGAATATTTAAAAGATCCCCTAAGTTTCTGGGGAGAAAATTATAGGCTGCCATCCTTATGGTCGGGTCTGTCAACCTGGATTTCTCTTTTGGTTGACTGATTTTTACTAATTGAAAGGCTGTTTTTGATATCGAGAATTCTTTCTGCCAACTATCAGATTAAATCCAGTTTAGTGAAGCAATTAAGTTCAACGAGATAGAAACTTATTTTTCAGGGTTTAGAGCTATGATGAGTCATGGGAGCCAGCACCATAGACGTTAATACCCATATCCCAATCTAATATTGGTAAAGTTCTCAAAGCTAGTCCATAGATTGAGAGGCAATAAATGCACAGTTATTTTCCCTGAATACTTGACAAGCGAAGACAGATTAATTGTTTCTCTCCCACCTCATTTTTCCTTTTCTGT
The DNA here is from genome assembly GCA_007258455.2 of Sequoia sempervirens. NCBI lineage: Eukaryota > Viridiplantae > Streptophyta > Pinopsida > Cupressales > Cupressaceae > Sequoia > Sequoia sempervirens. Next base: position 5,115 of record VDFB02313778.1, read on the forward strand.
ACCTTCGTTTACAGTTATATCATGTGAGCTTTTGCTATTTTTTGATTTAGTTTCTTGAAGGGCATTACTATCTTAAAAGAAGATACATCTCCTACTTTAAGATTGCCAAAGTCAGGTAGAACACTGACGGCCTTCATAAAACATCAGATGGTTGAGGGGATAAAAGATTCTAGCATAGAATTTTCAAACCACTCCTTAAACAATTTTCCTTTATTGGAGAGAGGACAGCCACTTGATGAAACCGAGGCATGTCAAACTGTTTTGCACAAAGTTCTCTCAACGAGAGAATCAATACACTTTTCTCCCTATAGAAAAATAACAAGAGCTAGGTGCAGATCACAATATGGGCAATCAATAATTGGAACCAGAGAAGGACAAATAGTTCCATTACTATGAATTGGTTGAATTTGATGCTAATGGGAGTCTGCATGAAAAGCATATTGATGTTTCAGAAAACAGACATTACATTGTCACTTAACATGGTTAGCTATGAAAGCAAATTTATATTCCTCACAGCTTAAATGTTCCCTGAATGATGAAGAACTGGATACTGGAGTGATGTGGGGGGAAGCCTGGGCAAGCTTAAAAAGCACGAGAGAGGTTTTAAATTGCAAACAATGTGAACATGCTCGAAATGAAAAAAGAAAGCTACAAAATATCAAATTTCTTTGAGAAAGGGATGATTTAATAATTTGATATTGGAAAGAAATAGTGCAGCAAACATGAGTAGCAAGTCATAATGCTTTCCTGTTTATGCCATTCTATGCTGGAAATACAGCTAATGCATCATTGTACACATTGAAATCACTAGGAAACTAAGCTACTAGATGCTCTACCTCTCTCCCAATTACAAGTTTTGCTGTATCGGATACTTATCTGGATTGGATACGATTGGAATAGATATTCTTATCTGGATGGACCCCAGAAAAGGTTGGGGGATTTAATGGATATGACAGGTAAATTCCATCTATATTTCATGAGAATTGAAAAGCCAAAAAGAAAAAAAAATTATAATGAAAAAATGAAATAAATAAAACATGCCTACAGAAAGAGGCAAAACATATGTCTTTCTGGCATGTCACTCATCTGTGAACTCATTTTTGCTGAAAGAGCCTAAATGCTTCTCTTTTGAGACATCACTCATCAATGAGTGCGTTTTTTGCTGCTTTTTCTGCAGTTCCATTTTAGTTTGATTTGGAAAGTTTTCAGTCTTGGTTGTGGAGATTCTTTCTTGGTAGCTTTTTAATATCTGGCAGGCATACCTCTTTGAAATATAAAAAATATGAGAGGAGAAGGCACCTTGAGAGACAGTTGTCCAAAAGTACCCTACAGTCAATGTTCTTCTGGGAGCTCCACTCCTCCCAGTTCCCCCGATCAAAACCAAAAAGGAAAAACTGGTTTTGAAATTGTTTTCTTCCTGGTGGCACTGTCCTGCCCCAAACCTGAAAATCTTTTAAATACTAACTCATGTATCTATTTTTCATGAAAAAGTGAAGGAGCCGAAATCCTCAAAAAATGTCCAGGCAACTGTTTCCATGGGGTGAAATCTCATTTTGCAGCATTTTGAGGAGGATTTAACCATTGAAGTAGTTGTGCAGGAATTTTTTTTTTTTTTTAATGGTGGAAACATTTTCTTATTTGAATTTCCTAGATTATTGTTTTTATTTATATACCATGTGGAGGATGTCTGCTGGCCTACCTAGAATCTAGTGCCCCTCCCACCCCACCAATGCAACTCAATGCTTGTGTCCATGCATTGGACAACGGGATAATCTTGGAATAATGATTGTAAGTTTTTAGTCCTTATGTTTTATTTTTGTCCTAAATAATATGTAATTACACACCTAATACAGATGCAAGAGCATATGGATTTCAAAATAATCGGATGATCATTATTTACAGAAGCAGATTACATAAATAGATTTACAAAGGAGAGATTCCACGATCACAGGACGTGATTGGAATCATAACGGAAGACTGAAAAGAGAAAGTAACGGAAATGAAAGCAAAAATATAGGAGGTGACAGTGCGTTACACATACGAGACTCGAGCATTAAAACGATTAACCAAATATAATTTTAATAACACCTTTGTGATATTGTGATAAATACTTGAACTATTCATTAGAGATTTCAAACTTTATTTTTTGAGCATGGTGTACAATTATGATAAGGGAACATGAGTTATTAATACAATACACATATATCAAAGTCATTATTACACACTTCCATAGATTTCCCCTGAGTATTTGGGGTTCCATACAAGGGCTTTTAGTACTAGAGTGACTATTCAAGTGTTATGCAAAGATAATTTAACAAATAAAGAATTGACAAATATATGGAGTACGGTTAATAGGGGTTTGAAAAAGGATTACTTAATTGATGAATGGCGATGTATCTTAGATCTTATTAAAAGCAGGTTGATGAGAGTCACACGAGCTTTGAATGTTGCAGTATGGATGACTGAATATGTGATCAGGGTTAGCAAGGGGGAAATCTAGAACTATGTAGAGCTACTCTCCATCAAAAGTCCAAGACTTCCTCTCCTTGAAACATAAGAGATTCTATATGACACAACATGCTATAGTAATTTTTTTGGATGCAGTTTATACACAGGGACTATGTTACAAGTTCGCCAAATTTAATCCATGAAGTTTGAAATTCGTCCAACATAAAAGAAAACCTAAAAAATTGTTGCAGTTTTGTTGGCGTTTAAATTCGCACCTCTGGAATGCGGATTTGAAAACGGACAGCTATGCACAGATAAACTGCTCTTCAAATTAGGAGGGGAAGCTCCCTCTTGCTGATGGTGTTTGAAAGAAAGTAAACTAAAACTAAGTTGCCTATCTTTTTGGATCAGCTTAGAGCACAAGGTTTTTTAAACACAAACGCCGCAGCTGAGATTTTCTGATAAGAAGTTCAACTACGACTAACTTAGACTAAAGACGTTCCTAACCTCTCAAGTAATAGCAGAGCAAGAGAAGTTAGAAATCAACAAGGTAGATTCTCTGACAAAAATACTTTAACAATCTCTCTCTCAACAAACACCTACACACTTCACTGTAAGCTGAAATAAAGATCATGAAAGCATAACATAGATAACGGAAATCTGAGATTTTAGATCAAGGCAAAAGAGGCTCATGATTTTATTACTCAAATCTCTAAAACAAAACTCCCTTCTAACATGCCTTGAATAAGAAATTGCAGCTAAGGAGGCTTGCAAACTTATTCTTAACACAATAGAAAACAGCAATCTCACTAACTCCTTGTTGGCTAAAGAGGCTCAACAATTTGCTTATCACAACACAACTGAACTGAAATTGAATAACAACTTGCTACAATACAGGCTCGCAGTTGCTAACACAATAACCGTTAAAGAAACTAAATGAGCAAAGGCTCTTATTTATAGAGAAGCAGAGGAGTAGGGAACCCTAAAATCTCCTTACTTTCACAATCTAGGGCTTGCTCAGCAAGCAAGCTTTATTACTAAATCTAGAAACAAGATAACAACTAAAACCCTAAAAAGCAGAAAAAGCGGGAAACGCCAACTATTACATCTTATCTTCTTTCTATCCTCAAAGAATGGATAAGGATGATTCCAAGAATAGAAAGAAAGCGGGAAAGAAAGCTTCTAGAAGAAAGCTGCTTTAAAGCTCGATCACATCCGCTAGGAAGTCTGAGATTGTGTCCCGGTTCGGTGCATCTATACCATCAACAGTAAAACACCGCTTTTCAAGAATATCTTCAGCATCTGCAATAGATCTCAGGAAATCTTCAACCTCATTGGCCGCTTTATTGAACTTTGCTGACATCACTGAAATATGACCTATCCTTCCGCCAACTGGGCTGCAACTATGAACAACATTCTGGAACTGATTTTGCATCTCTTCAAGCCCGACGTAAGAACCATCTTCAAGACTGTACTGGGAGGGAATCTCTATGACAAATTCGCTGATGAAAAGGAGAGCTTCAACCACCCTTTGTTTGTAGGTGATGAATTCTTCAGATATTCTCTCATAAGTTTTAACTTTGAAAACATGACGCTCTCTCCAAGCAAGGATTTGTCTTTTGTGCTCCTTTGAAACCGCTGAACCGTAGGCTGTGTCTAAATCAGCAATGATAATCTCATGCCTAGGTTTTACTTCAGCCCATGTTTGTTCAAATCCTTGGATGCTTTGACGAAGTTTATGAGCGTTCTCTCTCAACTGGAACATCTGAGCCAAGATCTCCTTCCCTCTGACAATGAAGCTCTCAATCCATTCCTGAGTCTCTTTCCCACATATGACCAGCTGTCTTAACTGATGGTGATCAGCTGGTGTCTCTAAGACCTGGGGCAGCAACTGGGTTGCTTGTGAAGAACCACGAGCAAGGTTAGAAATGAAAAGCCTAAGCTGCTGATTTTCAGCCTTGAGAGCTGCCTTGTCTTCTCCATCTTTAAGCACTCTTTCATGTAGGTTTTCGGATACAACTTTGAAGAGACTCAAATCTGCATGTTTGGTATTTCTACCAAGATTAGCCTTGACCATTACAAAATCATCCATGTTCACCTCATCTCTATTCTTATCTTCTGGAGGCACAGCAGTCTCTACAACAATCTCGTTATCAGGATTCCTATCAAAGTGAACTTGCTTCTTTGCCTTCTTCTTAGGAGGTTCCTGATAAATATTATCGAGATCATCAACACTCACTTGATATGAAGGCCTTCTCCTAACCCTTCCTAAGGAGTTCTCAAGCCAAGACACCGTAGTATCTCTACTAACTTCCTCAGGAGGTACTGCTGCGATCTCTTCATCATCTTCGATATCAAGATCAATATGAATTGGTGACGAACCCGTCAAAGGTACAGGAACATGTGTTGAAGGCGGCTCCTCTGCTTCATTCTGAGGTATGGGCTCGTCAAGAGGAACTTCTGAATCAACTGTAGGCTGTTCCTGTATGACTATGCCTGAGAAATCCAACCTTCTCTTTACATTTTTATTTGATCTACATCCTTTGACGCCATCTTGAGACTGACTTTTACCCTTTCCTTTTGACTGTGCTGTAGAAGAAGAGGGAATTATCCTTGGCGGCTCTGCTACTGGAATAGAGTTCTTCCTTTTAAGCACTAAGAAAACCTTACTATACTCAATGACTTGTCTTGTTCTGTCTTCAACTGAAAGAGATTCCTTGTTTGCCCAATTAACTTGTGGAAGAGGCTGATCCTTGATTCTTTTCTGAGTGTACATTGGTAGAAGAACATCTTCATCATCATCAGAGAGCCCTTCTATATCTTCATTTAAGCAATCTTTCATCTGATGGAGAGTCAACCTGCTGTAACTACGCCTTCGCACTTCAAACTCATCTGCACAGTTAGCCCAAAAATCTTCAAGTGCGGGTATGTGATTGTAGTTCTTCTCCAACCGGCCAGCGTAGACACCATGAGGATCAAATGACCGCCTCTCACTGTAGGGTTTGAGACCGAATTTATCTAGTTCTTCTCCAATTGTCCTGGCATCTGCAGCAGTCCTGCATGTATAAATACCCAACCCTAATGGAAAGTGAAGAGAGGGTTTCTTTCTATTTCTCAAGATTGTGTGACACCGTGAGCTTGCCTCAAGAATTCCATGAAGATGACCTCGTCTGACGGATACCTTGGCAACATTAGCGGGGCACCTGAATAACCATAAACCCTGAGATAGGTAAAGGTAGGAAACTGTATAAACCAATCTGCCCATTCCGCCATCGCTGCCCTGGCAACTGAAGAGATGCGGACGTGCAATTCATTGTCTAAGTCACGCACCGTGTACATCAAGAATGCCTCGTTCACCCTTTTGTAGTGGTGCAACGACTTTGTGAACTCCAGCTGAGGATAATAATTATATATGTGTTGAACGCTCAATGACCCCTCGGTGTTCAATCCTCTGAATTGACCTTGATAGGCCACCAGGTAGACTAGATATGACACCATGTGAAATACATGAAACTGGAAATATTCTGTTATTTGTTGATGTAGGCAGTCACTAATCAAAGTAGGCCAGTCATAAAACTCGGTTTTCTTCATAATGTGAGGTATGGCATAAAACATCCAAGGTTGGAACTTGGTGGCATCCTCGGAACCAGTGACCCTGTTGAGCAAAGTGATGATGATAGCAACCTCGTCCTTGAACTCCCCTCGCCCGACATTCTTGGGCAATGTCTTATGTTTTTCTTTCATCCATCTCTGGGCAATCTTCTTGCTGTATTTGTCTTTATGCATATTCCACATCTTTTCACACTCATCCCTCGAAAGAGTTACACTTTCAGGCCATGGAGGAATGGAAAAACACTTTTCAACCATGTCAGGCTTTAAACTGCAAATCAACCTGCCATCTGCTGACTGGATCTCCCTAGTAGCCGGGTTGTAATGCTTAATGCAAGCGATTACGAACTCAAGGCTCTGAACTGATATAGGAATAGACGCTGCTGCGAGGAGTCCAGAATGACCCAGGTTCCTGATTGAAGTGTTGCCTGCTCTCTCCAAGGCGTGTAGGTCGAACACCGGCTTGACATGATGCAAGTCTGTCTCAGCTGCTGACACCGGAAAAAGTGCCGATTCGGACTTGAAAACATTAGGAGTGTACTCCATTTCGAAAACTGAAGACCGTAAACTCGCTCGGTTCGACAAGTCTTGTGCAATTTCTATTTTTAGAATGCTGATTTTTATGCTTCAACGGACGAATTTTTTGAGAATTTTTCTGAGATATGGGTTTTGTTCAGAATGATGATACAAGACAAACCCGGATCGTCCGTTTTGAAAATCTTGAATTTTGACTGAAAAAGCAGCAAACCCTAATTTCTTCAATTTTTCCCGAAAAGGCTGGTAACTGGGTTTTGTTCGAATATCGTTAGAAATGGACCCAGTTGATTGGATTTGCAAAACTCGACGTTTGATTGAAAAGGCAGCCAACCCTAGGTTTTAAAATTTTATATGGGTTTTTCTTAGAAGTGATTGGAAAAGGACCCGGATGGTTGAATTTGAATGCACTGAGGTTTTCAGCGACATGCAAGATAAAAGCACTTGCTGCAACTTGATGAAGTTCTTGAAAAATTCTTCAGAAGGTGGAGGCAAAAAGACCCAGATGACTGAAAAATTGAAGCCTTGGCCTCTGCCGAAAATTGACTCTAAACAAAAACCAATGCAACAGCCTGCTTGCTGTCATTAAAAATCTGATGTAAAACCAGCAACTATGGATTCTTTAATCACAAAAATTCTTCAAACTTGCTGCTCCAACTTTCTCCTCTGGATGCTACCTGCAAAAATAATGAAAAATACATTGAAAAGAGGTGTTAAATAGACTTAGGTTTTGATTTAGGTTTTGCTTTTTTTTCTGCTTTTATTTCAAAACCCTAAATCTTATCTTCTCAAGTTTGGATGCCATCTTCCTCTTCTCACAATTTTGAAATTTTGAAATCAAAAAAAACTTCTAAGGCATGAAGGTTTGGGCGCCTTTCTCCAAGAGGGGCGCTCAACTTCACCAGTGTTAGTCAAAATTTCAACTTTTTCAACTTTTCTCAATTTTAACATGCCACTTACATGATTTCTCGCTGATTTATTTACCCGAGATTTAGCCGAGTGATTCACTGCGTCTCGGGATTGATTCTGAAAGATGTCTGGTGAGGCACCTCCGGCTAAAAATTTGACTCTCGACCTCCGAATTCATGGGAGGCTTTTCCTTCTAGGGGCGCCCAACTTCTTCAGTGTTAGCCATTTTTCTGATTTCCAAGTTCTTCCTTCTCCCTTTGATCTTCTGGTGAATCTTCGATTCCGGGAGCTACGTTGATCGGACTGACTGTCTGAGTGTTTCGTTGGATAGCCAGACTGATTTTGGCGAGGCCTTCTTGGACGTTACTTCTGCAAATTCCATCATTTGGAGGCTTTAAAATTTGGGCGCCCTTCTTCAACTGGGGCGCCCACTTCCATCAGACTTAGAAAATTTTCCAATTTATTCAGGTCCCTCACTTCTTCAGATGACCTTGTTGGATCTTAAGCTCCGGGCGTCGGATTGACTGATGGCTGTGCTCATCGCGAAGCTGACGAAGAATGAAGGGGGGTGCTCTGGAGACACTTTTGTCAAAAATGGATTTTTTTACCCTTCAAAAGGTTGGGCGCCTATCTTGACTGGGGGCGCCCAGTTTACCAACACTTAGTTTATTTTTCACCTTTTTTACTTTTGCTTTGAATTTCTCTTTTTACCTCTCGTCGGACCTTCTGTTCAGCCTTTTGAATTTGATGACTGCGAGCTCCGTTTGTCGTGCTGAATAGCTCACTGCAAAGCCAGTTGAATTCTGAAGACATCCCGTTGTAACTTTGACTGCAAATTCCTCTGTTTGCATCCTTGAAAAGTTGGGCGCCTTTCTCTTCTTAGGGCGCCCAGTTTCTCCAGACTTAGAAAAATTCATAATTTATTCAACTTCAAGTTTAAGATTTTCACTTCATACCTTCTACTTTGACTTGAATTTGCCGGAGACTGGATCATCAGATGCTCTGACGGGGATATCCATCGCGAAGCTGACTGAAAATTGAGCAACTTCCATTGGAGACCGTAACCCTAATTCCTTCATTTGGCACCCTGAAAAGGTGGGCGCCTTTCTTCAACTGGGGCGCCCAAACCTAGCAGACTTAGAAAATTTTCATGACTTTTCACTTTTCTTCCTCGATCCTCGTGCATGTTCATCATTTCACTTTCTGCTGGAAGTTTTGAATGCTAAAATTAACGCCTGGCAGTCGGATGACCTCCATTGATGACCTCGGAACTCCAGATATGCTTCTGAAAAAGCTGAATAGACCCTGTAGGGCAAAACTGATTATTTTAAGATTCTGAAAACCATCCCGGATACGACACATTTTGAGCCAATCAAAATCGGGCCTCGGACTCGTCGGACCAACTTTCTATTTTTAGAAATTTTCTATTTTTAGAAAATTTTGCCGATCCGTTTCAAAGAAACCCAGAAAACCCAGAAAACTTTACTATTTCGAGAAAAATTTCTAAAAATAGCAGGTTTTCCTAAAATTTAGGGATGAAAACTAAGATCTGGGTTTTGTAGGTTAATGCTCTTAGCAGACCCAGATCGTCAGAAATTGAAAATTTTGTGTTTTAACCCTCCATGCAAGACATGCACACCAAATTTTGACCTTTTTGACTGTTTTGACAAGACTTTTACTCATTTCTTCAAAATGTCTAAGTGTAACAAAAATTTTAATTTTGGGGTACAACAAGTTTGACCCAAAATTTGTATGGAATAGGGCTTAGGCGTTTTTTATTAAAAATATTATATATATTTTAAAAAAGTGTCTCTGTCATCTGCATAGTCTATAGGTGTTTACAACCTATGCTGCTTGTGTTGAATTCATTGGCTTATGTGGTGGCTGCTTGAGGTTGCAAATTTAGACTATGTTTAGGTGACTGCAATAGTTACTTCATAGAAAGCAGCAGTTGAGATTTAATGGACTCGCCACTCAACTATTCATTGAATGGATTCACCAACCAATTGGCTCATAAATAATCTGCTTCTTGCTTCCACCTATGTTCCACCAAGTTTCCGGTACGATAGGACGTGTTTTGGGGACAGGATTTTTTTAGGGGATTTTTGGGGACAGGGGGATGGCTATATATATATATATATATATATTTTAAAAATATAGGGAAATTTCAGATATTCATACGAGTAATGATAATCATAACAATGAACATTGATGAAGTTGCAAATATAATCATCAATCATATTGACATATACATTATAGAGCCGAACAAATTAATACTACAACTACTTAATTGCTTCCATAATTCATGTCAAATAGTCAATGTGCATATGATACAAAATTTTAAAAATAAAATGCCCAAAGGCTACAAGTTTGCACTACAAATGTCCAAAACATAGTAATAGAAAAAGTATGATGGCTGCCTCTACTTGGCATCTGCCAACATTGCATCAAAATCAGCCCTAGAGTTTGAGTCACTGCCACTATGAGTATGAGAGGCTGGCTCCTCTAATGGAACTCCGACCAATCCCTCTTGTGTCTCCTCATCAATTTGGGTGGCGTCCTCTGGATCAACATCCCACTGTAACGCTAGAGTCTGTTGATAATCAGGAATCTGACGATCTTGGAGTCGCAAAGCACTATGCACAGCCACTAATTTCTCTGCTCGTCTAGAGGTCAGCCTATTCCTCTTGATAGAGTGAATAAAGCTATATGTTGACCAATTCCTCTTTGCAGCAGAGGAACTAGCAACCTATGAAAGGAGACGAAAACTAAATTATTAATTTACTAATTAGGACATTCAATTATGATTATATAAATGTTCAACTCTAATCAAATTAATAAATTATGTTAATGTATTACTTGTGGAAGGAGGCGAATAGCAAGCGTCCTCAATTGTGGTGCATCCTTCCCATGCCATGACCACCATCCAATAGGACCCCTTTGAGCTAGTGTAGTTCTATCTACCGGTCTCTGGTTTGCCGAATGTTGGACCACGAAGATTATAAAAGTCAATCCATTGTGTACGAAGTAGACTCACCTCCTCAACTGAATACATTTTTGCAAGGGCCTTCATAACCCATCTTTCACCTCATCGTCATCACAAGGAGGCATCCTACCAACCCTTGGTACATATGATTTGGGATTAAGAGCAAAGGCTGCCATATGAAGCGGGGTGTTCATAGTGTTCCACCGCCGCATCACAATGGGCTTAATTTCTTGCTCATATAATCTCGAATTAGGATCTGTATCATAAATTGCTTTCTTCATTCTTCCAAGCATGGAGTCAAATGTTTCATAAATCTCTCCAAGACTTGGAGAGTCTATATTAGCATATCTAACGACATCAACAACTAGTGAAATGATGGAGCAAATATATTTGCAAACAAAAATTTGAAAATAGACAAGTTAGAACTTAGAAAATAAAAAAATATTAATAATAAAATCATATTTAATTTTCTTTTTATAAAATCAGCAATCAATAACAAAATTTTTACCTCACATTGGACCACCAAGTATCATTAAGAATTTTTTGTTTGATGCTTCTCCCTTTTGCAGTGCTTGCCATAGACCATCTCTTCCACTTTGAATTGACCATCATCAATTGTAGAGCCTCCTGCACCTCAAGCATCCTCTCTAACAAAATAAAGTAGTTGGCATACCTTGTCTGTACAGGCTTGAAAAATTCCTTCTATGAAAATGTCCTAAAGAGAGCAAGTGAGGTGTGATGGTTGCAAATAAACATGGTTGCAAATAAACATTTGAATGTCTCTAGCCTCTACGACCACCTGGTGCACCCAATCTATCTTCCTTATATCTTTCAATGCGTTGTTCAACGCATGAACACAACAAGGGGTCCAAAAGATGTGCTTGTAAGTACTCTCAACCATCAAACCTGGTAATTTGCACACGTGTTGAATTACTGACCACCTGCACAACATTGGCTGCCCCAACCTCCTCTATGGCATCTCTCAAAATATGAAATTGGAATTCTGCATCTTTGCACTTCCCAGAACAATCAATGGCTCTAAGGAAATATGAACAAGTTGTACATGTGACTATGATGTTGATAAGTGGCCGATGTCTAATATCGGTCCACCCATCCATGATAATAGAGCAGCCCATCCTAATCCAACATTGTCTCATGTCCTCCATCACCACACTCACCTTAGAATATTCTTTGTCAAGGAGAGTCTAGTGTGTAGTTTATTTTCTCCAGGGGGGGTGAATGAGGTACCAACAACTGCCACATCTTTAAACATTTGTTTGAAGTAGGGAGAATGTGCTACATGGAATGGGATGGCATGGGCATAGAAAAATTTGGCAATGGAGGACTCTGCCACATCTTGTGCTTGCACATTGAACATACTTGCAACTGTATTTTGCTGCTCACTAGAAGTACTAGCCTTCCTCTTCCCTTTTGTGGAAACATGAACATCACCGGCACCACTACTACCACTACCAACACTAGGACTACTAAACATAGAGGGCATAGGTGAAGCTGAATGTGCGGATTGATTTTGCATTGGCTGCCCCATAGGCTGCCCTTCGGCCTCCATGTGCAATCTATAACACTCTACCCTCTGAAAATCTTTTATGTTTGGACAAACTTTGACCCATGGCCTATATAACCCAATAGATGAGAATAGACTCTTGTGTAGCTCCCATAAAATTTATCTCTACAAATGTTACATTGCCACAATCTACTACACCTTGTGTTTTTCCCTTTGTTTTTGTCTAGACATGTTGCTAATTGAAGAAGAGGTTTTTTAGGATTAAAAGGACCTTTTGCATATTTTTTAAAATCTTTGGAAGGGATTTCAAATGGATTTGTTTGAGGCTGCCCCTTTTCAACCGATTGGGTTTCTTCTTTCCTCTCAACATGCCTACTACCTTCACTACTGCTGCTCATTTTGTTTTGTTTTGGTTTTTGCAAATTGAAAATAAAATAAAAATACAAAAAATCATACATTTCATCATTTAAACTAAGAAAAAATTGGAAAAAAAAGAAAAGAAATGGTAGAATAACTTACCTCTTTCACTTCTCTTTCTGGTTGCTGCCTTAATACTCTCCTTTTCGCCTACTGGATGCTGGTTTTTCTTTTCCAACAGCTCCTTCAAACCCTCCTCTTTCTCTTCTCACTTTGCTCTTAGCTGCAATTTTTTTTTGGCATGTTAAAATGAAGTCAAATGCCTTTGAAATCAAGTTTTAAGTTACCATTTTAGGGTTGGGAGGGCGTGGGTCTACCTAAAAACACAATGCAAAAACCTTTTTTAATTTTCAGATTGTTTTTTTTATGTTTTAAGTTGCTGGAAAAAAGGGGACAGCCGACCGTCCCCTTGCCATTCCCGAGATGTTTCTTGCATTTGGAAACGTTCCAAAAAAAAAACACATTTTGGGGACGATTGGGAAACGTCCCCTAGGCGTCCCCTATCCCCGAAACGTCTCGGGTATGGGTACAGGGGGCAAAATTCCAAGGGATGTGTCCCCGTGTACCACTGGCTTCCGCTCATCTTGAATGGCTAAGGCAAAATGGTGGGCGGCAAATGCAAATAAGGGGAATGGCAAATTTATGTGTTGAGTGGGAGAAATCTCATTACGAGGGTTGTTGCTTTAGGTTCGATAAGATCCATTCCTTTCCCTTCATCTACCCTAGTGCCTACACATGAATACCTATAGTTTTCCCTATGTAGAGTTTCATTTGCGTTGTTGCATAACCTTTTTGCTTTGCTTTTATTTTAAAAGTTTTCGGTTTTTTTATAAAATTTAATATATCGAAATTTAAAATATGATGATTATTTTTAAATTTTTATAATACTAAAATTCACTATTTTAAAATATTTAATTTTAAATTTTAATTATTAATGTATATAAAATTAACATATTTATAATATTTAAAGTAATTTTTAACTTATATTAGTCAAATTTAATTATGATTTTTTTTTGCAAATTTTGTTGTTGCCAAACTTCCTCTGAATTTTGTCTTTGTCGAACATGAACATGAACACAAACCTTGTGACATAGCACATGTACCATCTTTGGCAGCAAGTAGGTTTTATCTAGATACAAATTATGACTCCACTTGGCCATCTATATTTAGGTGGAAGTCTTTGGGTATTTCAACAGTGGATGGAAAGGGAGAGGATCCATACCTCTAGAAAGAAAAAAAGAGCATAGGTTGAATTATCTTCCTTTGAAGAAAAAGAGCCCACATAAGAACTGGATAGTGAAGGTGATGAGGAAGTCAAGATAGGGTAAATATCCATGCTTCCTTCTCTCCTTATACCAATTGAGTTAGCCAAGGAAGCATCCCAACATATTGATGAGTGGCTAAGTTTTTTGGGGGCTCCTATTGATGCTATAGAGTACCTCCTTGTGAGCCCTATGCTTGATTTAGAGGAGCCTACTCAAACACGCTTTGACATTCTTCAACCAAAGAAAAGTCCTAGACAACAACATGATCATATGGATAATGTATCCCTAGTACCTTCTTAGCTGCATAACCCATCATTTAGTGAGGATGATGTGATTTCTATTTAGATCTCAAAGCCCAATCCTGGTGATCTACTTTGCATTATCCAACAATACATTCAAGCTTTGGAACCTATGGCACATATAATGTATGAAGTAGCGAAAATTGCAAGGAGACTAGATAGTGCCCATTCTCCCCTAGTTTTACAAAAGGCTTGATGTATTCAACAATTTGTTGAAGGGGAGTGCCATACTGAATTCATGAAACTTTTTATTTCTCATGAGTGGCCCGCTACAAAATAACCAGAGATGAACCATAATTGGATTCACACACGAAGTTATTACAAAAGTAGACCCAATAGATACAAACCTTCTTTCTAATAGAACTAATACTTGAAATAATGAATAGATAGAGCAATAAAATATATCTTTATTCATACATGAAGTTATTATAAAGCAAACCAAAGATGATTGGCCAAGGATTAAATTACTTTTCTTGACTATGCAAAGTTTATTTAAAGAGCTCAATGGTTGTCAAGTAGAACACAACTGTCTACCAACTGACTCTTATAACTACTTGAAAGCCGACAAACAATTAATACATTGTCGGATACATCCATATTAACAAAACATAATATAGGCATTATTAGATACAACCATATTAACGAAACTTAATATAGGGGTTGTATATTGACTGTCCTCCCTAAGAAAAGTAGTCTTCCAAACGACAAAGGCAAAAAGTAATCAAGTAACATATGGTAAGGTTTTTAAAACTTGTGATGACATTGTAAAGGAAGGAGATTTGTGTTGACGCTTCTTGCTGGTAGCCAAAACAACCCGGTTATAACCTAATCTTTCCATAACTAGTGAGCATTCCACAATGAAAGACAATTGAAGATCTAGAGTGATTGTTTTAGTGGCCAGTAGAAAGGAAAATTGACGAACGAAACTTTCATCGTCAGTAGATGGAAGTCCACATGGATCATTAATAGAATATGCATATCTAGAACACGTCCCAATATATGGAGAATGCATTCGCCAGTGACCATACAATTTAATTAGTTATTGGGAAGGACGAAACAAACAAGGAACCCAATCTAACTACACACTAGACTTTGAAAATGCTTCATGTAGTGAATCATGGAACCTAAATGAAACTTCAGGCACTTCAAAATTATCTCCATCAAGAAAATCCTTATTAGGAAAATATTGTTTAGTATCCCCATATTCCATGAATGTACATTCATCCAACTTACCAATTAGTAAAAAATATTTTTTCTTTGCAAAAATCAAAAGCTGAGAAAGAGCCAATTGTAGAGGGTTGGATAGATACAATAGTAATGGCACCAAATTGTGTAGTACAAGGTGAAGGAGTAGATTCTATTATTGCATTCCGTAAGGGCCATATAACAAAAGAAAGGTGCAGTTGATCAAACCATACAACAAATGTTATTTGTACAACAGATGTAAAATGATGAGGGTGGTGTATGACAACAATTGAGGGGCATATTGTTGCTAATCGTATGGTGGGGGATGTAGCAAAGCAAGACAAAAATAGAAAATTTGGTAACAAAACTTGCAACAATAGACTTTACGACACGAGCAACAAAAATTGGTATGGAAGAAATAGAAGGCCATACAGAGGAGGACTATATTGCAGCAAAGGGTCGTACGGTGGGATCAATAATATACCATATAATGGAGGCTATTGATCGTATGTCACATTGAGATAGTGAGGGTCGTACGGTGGTAGAGTGTTGAATGAAAAATAAGGACCATAAGGTGTAATATATTTCCTCCTCAGGGTGTAGTACGACCGGTAAAACTTTCATTTTATTGTTTGATTTTATTTTTTTCTTTTGTACACAAGTTAAAGGTGATTTTTTTATTACCATTTTTTGTCTTTTTCATGTGGGGTCAACTTTCTTTTCCTTCATTATTTTTCTATTCAATTCATTGATGACATTTTCTCCTTTTTTGTAAATTTTTCGTGGAGTTTGCTCTAATTTGACTTCAATGCCATCTTGAAATATGTAACATGAGTATGGTACCTTGTAACACTTGTTAGGACAACAAGAATCCCTAGGCACCAAACTTAATGATTTTTTAAGTTTATTATTTTGAGGCATACCTTCATTAATTTTTAAATCTTCAATAAAGTCAAGTGCCTTTGTTGGAAATAGAAATATTGACTTTTACGAACCTTGTATTGCATCCATCACACATAAACTTCATAGTCATCTTTCATTGGTTGTTAGTCATCACACAATCCTTGTTCCTCTTCATTGATCTCCATAGCTCCAATAATTACAGTTCAACAAAAATACTTCATACTCCTCCATTTGCAAGTGAAACAAACCACAAAGAGACTTTGTTTCATCTTTCAAAAGTGATTCCAAAATTCCTTTACTGCTTGGCTCCATTGGACCTAGTCTGAATTTGATGAATTTGAGGGAGCTACTTCCTTACTGCTTGGTTCTTCACATCAATTATATACTTCTTGCCTTTGTTTTCAATGGAGAGAGTGACCTTTTTCTAGTTGTAGTTAGCTTTGGTTGCTACCAGCCAACCCCAACCCAAAAATGCATGGTATGTATTCCATAATGAGATGACCGCAAAATTTAATAAAAGTGTTTGAGTTCCAATAAGTACCTTCTGGACCATTAAAACTCCTAGCACCTTCATTCTTTGTTGATTTGCAACCACCATTTAAAAAGTTGGGGATCAAATGGTCAGCTTGCACAAATTTCTCCAATTGTCTTCTCAAAGTACATTCACACCATAGTTTGAGGACTCTCCGAGTCCTGGAAAGGACTCTTGGGACTCCCGAGTCCTAGGGCTCGCCGAGTCAACTCGCCAAGGACTCCCTAGTCGAGTCTTGGAGAGTCTAGGCTAGGACTCTCAAGTCCTGGTGAGTGACTCGCGTAAGTCCTAGAATCGGACTCCCGAGTGCCAACTTAGGACTCTTGGCATCGCCTGGAAATAATGAGTATGAATGTTTAAAACTTGTTTTTTGCTTATTTTTTCATTTGAAAATTTGAAACTGAGTATGAATGATGAAATTTCAAATGTTGAGTGTTTGAAGATTATATAACATGTGTAATATTTGAATTATGAGAAATTGATTATCAAATTAGGCTCTTATGTTCTCTAACTGCATTAATTTATTTTTGTTTTTTTGTAAAACTATGGTTTTCTTCTTTGCTGAGTCCTAGCTAAGTTTTTTGTCGAGTCCGTGCTGAGTCCCGAGTCCGAGTCCTATTTTGGGTTGCCGAGTCCACGCCGAGTCCGAGTTTTCCAACTTTGATTCACACTATACTTGCCATCAACAATTGTATCAGTGAGATTCCTTCCAAGGATCGCCATGTGCACCACTGTTGGTTTCATTGACTTGATGATCATCAATAACATGGGATCAATCACTTGGTCTCTTGACAATGGAGGTTTGGTTATGGGGTCTTCATTATCATCAGATTTAAATGGGTCATAGCATGCACTGTCTCATTCTTCCTAGATATAGTATTATTAGTAATGTTTCGGAGTTTAGGAATACTTGTTATAAATCCACTATTCAAATTGGTGTAGTAGTTTGAAGTACTTTCCTTGCAATAATTTTATTGATTGCAATTGATTTGTTACTATACTTGCATTTGCATTTGAGTGGCAAAGTTCCTTATCTAGAGCATTCTTCACCATGGCTCTTGCTTCATGTAGTCTTTCTTTTTTGTGTGTGGGTCTAGGTACACAACCTTGTTTGTTTGGGCTCGAGTAACAACCAATACTTCGTTATGCTTCTCTACAATCATGTTGATGTTGGCATTATGCTTTGGACATTTGATGTCTTCATGGTCTCCATGTCCACACCATTTGGTAGTAATTGTGTTTTGTTTTCTATGGTAGTCTTGCAAAATGTCCCCGTTTGTCACATTGTCAACATTGTATAATGAGATGACCTTTAGATTCGTATTGTATTTGACTCCAACCTCCCCCTTCTTTGATTTCAATAGCCACTTAAAGATGCATTCATGTTATTTTGTGGCTTCGGTGGAGTGGACTGCTCTCCTTGTGTGAAAAACACTTGTGTGCTTCTACTCTTCAGATGTTATGGGCACTCTTTTATGGAATGACCCAAAACCTAACAATTGTCACAAATCAATTTCGTGGGACAATTGGTTTTGATGTTACCTTCACTTTTGCAATTGGTGCACCATAGGTCTTTGGGTTTTTTGCTGGTTTCTTTGTCCACCTTCAATTCCTTTATCATCTGAAGCATATCCCTTCTTTGTGATTGTATTGTTCTTGATTCACTATTGCTATTTGTGTTCAAACTATCATCTTCATCCATTTTTCTTACATTTTATTCACTTTCCATACCCATCGCCCTATTATATGTATCCTCATATGATGAGGGTGGTATAACTTTCAATTTTTTCCTAATGAAGGAATAAGGCCTTCAATAAACCATCTTTTCTTTAAACTGTTAGTAGGTTACTTTTCTAGTTTTACAATTAATTCTCTAAGCCTATGATTATATACTAGTTGATGGCTACGCCTTGTAGAATGGCTAGAAAAAACTGTAGCCAATATGCTCTACTGTCTTGGCCATTGTTTGTTTAGTTTGTCTCATAGGTCTTATAGTGCCTTATGGCATTCTTTGATCTATTGCTTGTAAACTTGGGCAGCTTTGGCCTTTCTACATTGGGGCTTGATGATGGAGTCAACAAAGTTTTGTATTGATGCATATCTAGTGCTTGGAACTTGCTACTTAAGGAGTTTTGATTCGAACGTTCTAGTGCTCCTCTTGCACTCTCGACCATGTGAGAATCCTTTACTCTTCCTGCAGCTTTAGTGTTCCACACGCTTGTTTCACCTTCAAATTCGCTTTTGTGCCCTCCAACTTTTGGCCCAATTTCTTTTTCTATTAACAACTTTTCATCTATGAAGGAGTTTGTCTCCCAATGAAGACTTTCCCCATCTAGAGGAGGCTTTATGGATTCTTCGTATCAAACTTGGTCTGCAAGGTTGACCCATGCTTCATTTGGTAATGGAAGGTGCCTTGGTGTTGCCACCCACTCTTCCTTTGTATGGTTATTTGTAGTAGTTTGAGTGTTTTGATATCATTTTTCTTGACTACGACTCCAACTCATGCTTCAACTCCAACTTCTGCTTTGGAACAAACTTTGGCTTCAGATTTTGCACAATTGAAGTCTCTTCAATGAAACTCTCATATTCTAATTCTTTGCTCCCTTTGCTCTACGAGCCTCAAATACCGTTTGATATCCTTTATTAGGGTCTAAGGGCATGAATATCTTATATTGAAACCAATTTCTTTTAAGGCAACACTGCCAATGTTTATTCTTCTTTCTGATAGAACTAATATTTGAAATAATGAATAGATAGAGTAGTAAAATATATTATTGTTTACACATGAAGTTATTACAAAAGTAGACCAAAGATGATTAGCCAAGGATTATACTACTTTCCTTGACTACACTAAGTGTTTTTAAAGAGCCCAACAGTTGTCAAGCAAAACATAACTGTCTATTGATTGACTCCTATAATTACTTGGAAGTTGACAAACAATTAATACATAGTTGGATATAACCATATTAACAAAACATAATATAGGCATTGTCTTATATTAACAAAAAATAATATAGGAATTGTATTATGACCATAGCAGCAAAAATCTCTTGGGGAAAAAATTGGCAAACCAAAAGTACAAGATTTTTTGAAAAAATCAGGAAGAAAATTGGATTAAAAAAAAGAAAAAAACATAAAAATTGTAGAACAAGAGATAAAAACTATTTTTTTTTTTTTAAAATTGAAAGGCATTTCCATAGGATAGATATATAGAGAGCAAATAAAATAAAGAGCTTAACTAATGAATTGTAGAAAAAAGATTTTTGTAGTTTATATTCATATCGCTGATTACATTGCATTACACATCTTTCAAACTAAAAGCATTACTTCACATTGCATAACTAATAACTAGATGCTGATAGATAACAAAATTTCAATTACAATATAGATTTTTACAAAGTCAACCTAAGCAGTTATGCAATTACTTCACATTGCATAACTAATAACTAGGTGCAGCTGCCAATTGCATTTGCTTGTCATGGGATTCCATGAGACCACATTTCTTTTAGGCATTTTTTCAAACAGTTCACTGCCTTGCTGCTATGGCTAAAAGCCTAAAACAGGTGCTTTCGAACAAGCTATGGATGCTTGGAAAAAATATCCAAGCATAATAGTAAGCAACAAGCAACAACTTTATTCGTGTTTTTTTGCAGGATTTAAGCGCCTTTTTTTTGGCGATTTTGCAGTTTGAAATGGGAAAAATTGGGGAAAAAATTTGTCCAGCCTGCCAATTTTTTAAAAATTGTGATTAATCGGGATTTTTTTGCAGATTTATGCTTCTATGATTCTGACTACAAGGTAAAGTTAAAGGTAGTTTTTAGGGTCTTCCCTAAGTGAGACACCAATTTGGTGTAAAGACTTGCATTGCGCAAGCATTCCACAAGGGGATTATTTTTCCATTCGCCTTAAATTGGTTTGAGGTGTTCCATCCTAGCCCTCTCTAAATTCAAAAAAGTGACCTCCATTATGAGGACACATGCCTTCATTGCAAGGCCAACTTAGGTTGTATTCATAAATGTTGGTGAAAGGATAAGTCTACCTAGTATAATGATTAAAGGGTGAAAGTGCAAATTTGGCATTTATAATATGCATAGGAATGTTATTGTTCATAACTTACACGTCATTCCATGGAAAAAACATGTCTTTTATATGTTCTTTTGGTAAATAAAATTTGCATCTTCTAATGGAGTCTTTGCCTTATATTTGCTTTATTTTATTGCCTTCCTTTATCTATTCCATTTACCTTAAAAAATGGAAGAATTCTATTGCCCTAACCTAAAATTTATTTCCCATCCCACCTCATCCGTGCATCTCGATACCTATCTCCATGCATTAGAATCTTGGGATACGTAATGTCCCCTTCACGATCCTAATCTGTTAAGTGGCCATTAGCCTATTTCCAGAGTTCCTGTAGGCTAAATGGTAGGGTAAAGGGGATTCCAAGATCCTTGGAGGATGTAGTGGCAATAGTTCTTGGTTTTTGATGTTGGCTTTGAGCTTAGGGGACGATTCTAGTTTGAATGGCACTCTCCACAGTGTTATCAGACAATCTGGGTGTTCTCCAAACTTCTTGGAGAGCATGTCTATTTTTAGAGAGTCTCAAAAATGGCCCCATTCACTCATCCGGTGTCTCCATGTCTCATTGGTGCAGTCAGAATTGGATTCTAAGTTGATTCAGATTTTCCGTCGTAAAAGGTAAAATATTTTAATGTCACTTAGTGTAATGTTTTAATTATTTTTCACTTAAGTATTATAACCTTTTGTAAAATGAAAAAGTACCCCAAGTTGGACACCTAGATTGGAGAAGGGGGATGTTGGCATATGAGAGATTATTATTATTTTTAAAAGGTGTTTCCGAAAGGGGGAATTATCTTATTATTTGAAAATTGCTTTATCTCCCTCCAAAAAGTTATATAAGGAGGCTAGGGGTAGCTCATTTGGACATTTTGAGTTGAGATAATGAAGTGCTGCCAGTTTGAGGATTGAATTCTTCAAGGCTTTGAGGACGAAAACCCTCAAGGTTGATTCTGGTTTCGGAGTTGAAAGACACTCCCTAGCTGGACTTGGCGTGTCTTCGCTGCAGGAGTCACCATTGGAGCATATTGGTGAAGTTTCAGTTTGATTTCAGTAATGGTTTCCTTTGATGTCTTCTAGTTGCATTATGTTTTGGTGTGATTGTTCTTACATTTATAGAGTGTTTGAAGTGAAGTTTTCTTGAAGTTTTGCTTGCTGGGCCGTACCATTTCTAGCTCCAGCCATACCACCTATTTGCTCATGCTGTTTGGAGTGTTAGAAATTTCCTTATGTTAGAAAAATTCAAACAAAACCTTAGCGGCTACTTCCTACTAATTCAAAATCAGAGATAAAATAGTAATTAACTAAATCTTAGCACTAGGAATTTAAAATGAAAGCACACACAAAAAAAGGAAAACTGTTATGGATCTGTCAAATGGGGTTGTATCAGAGCTGACAAGCTGTATAATCTTGATCAGCCTCACTTCCAAATGCCTGCAAACAAATGTGAAATGCTCCAATATGAGTGTTTGAAAAAACAAATTCAAAAAATGATGT
>VDFB02313779.1:0-32445 GCA_007258455.2 Sequoia sempervirens
GAGCGGTGCAATCTTCAGAGGAGTAGCTCAAGGTGTTCAGATCACAACTTAGCATGAAAATACCATCACAACGACGCATATAAACATACAAATCATGATCAAAGTTAAGTACACGATATTCCAGTCGACCACACAAGGCGTATTCACCATCAGCGAACATACTAGTGGTATGGACAAACGAAGTTTGCTCAAATTGAAGACCACATTCCATAACTAACATCTACTTGCATAAAATGAAATTACGCTACTCTACGCTACTTGAAGTAGAAGGGATGAAGAAACCTCGCTAGCTATCCATAACAAAGACGAATTTCACCATCAATGAAAAAATCTTTTATTATGAAGGTTTTACACAACAATCTCTTGCAAAAGTTTTCAAAGGAAAACTTTCCTTCTTCTTCAACTACACTATCAATCTATACTAAGCTACTTCTAAAGTTGCCCCTCTACTCTATGTCTACTGTCCAACTCTAAGCTAATTTCTATTGAGATACAAATGAGGGGGACTCCCCCTTTTATAGATGGCCCAGTCCAACGGACGACTCAGATTACAATTGGCTGGATGGTCCAGATTGTGCCACCTTAGCCCTAAACGAGATTCACCCTAAAAACCGCCACCAAGAGGAGTGGGGTAATAAATGAGCCATTAATGTCCATCATCCTTCTAGAAGATTCCAACTTTGAAACGCGTTCACACTGTTCTTGATCTTCCTCTTGACGTTCTTCAACTTTGCTCGAACTTCCATTCTTTTCTCCATCTTGAGTTTTGAGAACATTTCTTCTCTGTCACTAAGTCTCAACACTTAGCCATTTTCTTGCAACTTTTTTTTTTTTCGAGGTTGAAATGTCATCTTGAATCACTTAAGTCATCACCGCTTGGTCTCAACGTTGCTCCTGCAAAACAAGCAAGGAGAAGAGTATTAGAACACTTCATCATATAAATTCAACTTACCAGGATTCTCACGCTCTAACTTCCAAGCGTTCATCGTCTTCACTAGCCAACTTTGCGTTCAAATTCTTCATGCCTTAGCCAAATTTCCAACCCATCTTGTATTTCGCTTGGGCACACTTCACTCTGATATTCCATCCAACTCAGGCTCGAGAAAAATGCTTTCATCGGGAATTTGATAAAAAATTATCTAGGTGCCCAACTTCAAATTCGTCTGCCGAGGCATTTTATCTTCACAAACATTTCTTTCCTTGCCTTAGAAAATTTCTCCAACTTTCCTTAGAAGATTCATCAACCTGGTGCCCATCAAAAATCTTCATCCTGAAGGCTACAGCGAAGCATGGAAGACTTTAAAATCAACTTCTCATCGGAGATCTTCAATACCCAGAAGAAAATTTTCTTCAGAATTTGTCGAATTCATGGGTGTACAATGAACGGGTTCATTTAATTTTTCTTGAATTTTGAACCTTGGAAAAATAATTTTTAACAAATTTAATACAGTTCTTCATCTCTGTGAATTTTTCTTGTGTTTCTCTGAATTTTTTTTTTTATTGTTCCTGCATTGTTGGCATCCTCTGACCTCATTCACCGGCAGAATTCACTTTCTTCAGGAAAATTCTATCATCTCCAAGTCTAGGCGTATTTTCTTAAGGAAGAATTTTTTGTGCCTTAGAAATTTTTTTTTTTTTTGATACGCACGATAGAAGTATTATATTAAAAAGGAAAAAGCATACAAGCGTCTGCTACGCAGGAAAACCAACCACCATCACCAGTGGGCAAGATGACAGCCCAACCACCAATTCAAAACCAAGAACCCCGAGCCCGAGCAAGCAACAACCCGAAAAACTTGAAACAGAGACGGGGATTAACAGACCGAACCACTCCCCCATATGAACAAGCAGCCAAAAAACCAACTACTACAAAAAACGGCCGATAGAGATTTAAGACACGGATCCACCTTACAAGAAACCATTGACCTCCGCAAAACAAATAAAGCCCTCCAACCAGTCCAAACCCTCCGTCGGCACCATCATTAATTTGCGCTTCAGAAACTCCACAGCCACGTCCGCGAGCTTCCGGTGGCGAGACAAAGCTGGCCCTTTAAGATCAAGGAGGAAGGGATACACCTTGACCGCTTCCTCCGTATGCCATAAGAGAGGCAAATCAGCCGGGCGCGGAATACCTTTACCCAGAAGGGCCGCCTTCAAAGTATCTTCCAAGCCACCGAGTAAATCCGCACGGAACAAACGCTCCATTAGTTCCCGCGCCACCTTCTTCGGAATTTCCAGGTCCAATAAAACTGCTAGAAAACGCGAGGAAATGTGAGCATTGTCTCTGGCATATTCCTTTCGATGCAAGTGTTCATTTCCCAGAACCATCTTAACCGCGACCAGTAACACAGGATCATCCTCAATTAGAATTCGTTTCAGCCTTTGGTCTGAGATCTCCCTAAAAGCTATTTGACGCTCCGTGGCGACCAAAGAAACCGGCGTGTCCACACTGAAGCATTCCAAACCATCCAAGGAAATATGAATGGTGAACTTCGATTTTTTCGACCCCTCCATGGTAACAGCTACACCCTGCAACACAGAAAAACAAAACCAGAATGCGAAAGCCAAGCATCGGAATGAATATGACGGATCCAAATTTAAGCCCGTGAGAATCCGCTTGGCCATCGCACAAATGCCGAAATTATGGAAGGACGATCTTCACATCCTCGCTATGAAGGAGGGCTACGGCCGCAGTCCGAGCACCATTAACTATAATCACTTCAAGTGAAGTGAGTCGCCACCCGTCTACACTGAAGTCTTGTCAAGGGTTGCCGTATTCGACGTGTCGCCAAATGACAGACTTGAAACAAAGCCCAACTTGCAATCTGACAAACATAAATGCTCTGCTTCGAACGAGCCGTCCTCAATAAGGTGACCATCATTCCTTCTGCGAACTCAAATTCCAAGGATGACATGGATATGTCACCTCAGCATCCTCTCCCACCGTCGCATAGCCATCTCACACCCTCGGATTTAGGTGTCAAAGGAGAGGCTGGGGAGGGACCCACCCATCCGCCCACTGAGCGCAGCTAAAGAAGACATTCTTTAAATCCTGGACCAGTAACCCCTAAATTAGATAGGAGATCTGCCTCCTTGTTGCCTTCCCTTAGGGTATGATTTAGCATCACTTGTTCAAAACAATCCATCAGTTCCACGGCCACTTCCAAATACACCCTTAATTTCCAGTTATGAATCTGTCTTGACCTCAAAGCATTTATAACTAATGAAGAGTCCCCTTCAATGACCAGCCTTTTAATTCCTAATTCTTTACTGAATTTGAGACCAATTATAAGAGCTTGAAACTCAGCCGCATTATTCGTACCATCCACAAGAGGTTGAGCAATTTTACCAAGAACCGCACCAGAGTTGGTTCTGATTATGCACCCTGCACCTGACGGACCCGGATTACCTTTTGAGGCTCCGTCAAAATTTAATTTGGTCCAGCCTGGATCAGGAGGGAGCCATTGTATCAATTTGCGTTGTTCCGAAGAAGCTGCACCATCTGAACAAGCCACAGGAGGAGTCTTGATACCAAACCATTGTTTCAAAATCCAGGCATCCCATTTAGTAAATTTGGATTTCCTCTGTTTCACCAGTAGTTGAGAGTTAAAAAGTTCAACGATGCAAGCCTCTATCTTGCACTGTAGCCTTGGAATTGATAATTCTTTATCCTGAAATAAGCGTCTATTACGTTCCTTCCAGACCTCCCACAGGAGGATGGAAGGACTCATTACCCATAAATCACCAAAGATGGCATTATGCTTATTGCTTGGCCACGAAATTAGACATTCAAGCAAATTGTTTGGAAAAACAGTTGACCATTTCAGTTTAGTGCACAGCCATGTCCACATTTGATAAGTAAAGTTGCAACTTAAAAGTAAGTGATTCACACTCTCCTCTGCTTTCTTACACAAGGGGCACCTGGTTGGACCAAGATAACCCATCTTCAAAAACCGGTCCCCTGTCAGTATTCGGCCTTGGGCAGCCGCCCAGGTGAATAGCCCTGCTTTCGGAAGACAGACCTTATTCCAACACAAATTAATAGGAAGTTTTGCAGTAGAGTCCTGATAAGTTAACATGTTATATCCAATTTTGGTCGAATAGACACCATTTGAAGCAGCATCCCAGCGAATACTATCTGCCCCTTTTCTGACCCAGATTCTCCGTGCTTTCATGACGCGTTCAAAAAATTCCATTTCATGACTTCCCACATTCAAATTTCGCACCGATTTCCACTTCACAAAACTACCCTCGGACACATCTTCAAGAACAAAGTAATCTCTGACTTTTAAACCCCAGGATTGTTTAGTCTGTTCCATTATATTTGAGAGTTCAGGCATGGCTGCTAAGACTGGAAACCCTTCCCATGAATCATCCCAGAATAAGGCCTCCTGCCCCTCCTTCACCTCCCATGTAATAAAATCTGTAATCAAATCTCTGCAACTTTTAATGAAATTCCAAATTCGTGACCCAGAAGGGAGAGTGTTTGCATAAAAAAAATAATTTGGATCAGGTTCCAGATATTTTGCCCTGACGATCTTAACCCATTTGAGATCTGGCCTAGAGTGGATTGTCCAAGCCAATTTTGCCCCCAACGCTTTGTTTTGTTTTAAAACATTTCTTAGCCCAGAGTCGTCATTTTCCTTCTTATCGCAAACCTTTTGCCAGTTAATAAGAGGGATTTTTTTTTGTTCAGAGCTACCTTTCCAAAAGAAGTCTCTCATTACTTTATTTAGATCTTTGCTTGCACCTCCGTTTAACTGGAGACAGGACATCAGATATATTGGCAAGGCTGAAATGACTGATTTCAGCAGAGTTAGCCTCCCAGCCCAAGAAAGCCATCTATTCTTCCATGAAGAAATTCGATCTTTACATCTGCTCACTATTGAGCTCCATGCATTATTGTTTTTAATGCCTTTATCTAATGGGAGGCCCAGGTATTTGCAAGGCAGTTGCCCCATTTTGAACCCTAGAATCCTCAATATTAGGACCTCATTTGGACAAGTTGTATTGAAGAAGAAAACCTCTGATTTAGCCTTACTAACTTCTTGACCTGAGGCCCTAGAAAAATCCTCAAGCAATAGTTTTAACCTTTGTGCCTCTTTTGCCGATGCTTCGCCAAACAGCATTGTGTCATCTGCAAATTGTTGATGAGTAATATTGGGAAGGCTGCTGGTGACTTGCAAACCTTGTATCTCCCCTGACCGTTTTGCATTTTCAATCGATCTTCCTAGTGCTTCTATCATTATTATGAATAAAAATGGAGAAAGAGGATCGCCCTGTCTCAGCCCTCTTGAGGCAGAAAAGAAACCTTCCGGAGAACCATTTACCAAAACTGAGAAGCGCGGGCAAGCTACCCAACCAAAGATCCAATTCAACCACTCCTTCTGAAAACCAAAAGCCTCCATTACTTTAAAAAGAAATCTCCAATTTACTCTGTCATACGCTTTTTTAATATCCAGCTTCAACAACATTCCTGCTTTTTTTAATTTTTGAATTGAGTGAATGACTTCTTGGGCAATGATCACCCCATCTAGAATAGAACGCCCAGGAACAAAACCAGTCTGTTCTTCAGAGATAATAGTGGGGAGAATTTTCTTTAGACGGTTAGCTACAGCTTTAGCCAGTATTTTGTATATCGTGTTACAAAGCGATATTGGACGAAAGTCTTCCCATCTGTCAGGTTTCTCTTTTTTTGGAATTAGAGCAATTAAGGTATTATTTGCTTCCTTTAAAACCCTGTTATTAAGTCTAGAATCTTCTATAGCTTCCCAAATATCTTTTCCTAGAAAGTGCCAGCATTTCTGGAAGAAACCAGCTGGGAACCCATCCAGGTCCTGGAGCCTTCTCAGGCTGCATCCCAAAGGTAGCCTCCTTAACTTCCATTTCAGAGAATTGTGCATTCAGTGCTTGCATTTGATTTTGTGAAACCAATTTCGGAATAGCTTGCAGAGAAGCCTTCTGCGCTAGCCAGTTTGAACCTTCCCAATCGTTAAGCAAGTTCTGAAAAAAAGAGACTGCAGAAGTTTTGATTTCCTCTACTTCTTCCAGCATTCTTCCATCCCCATCAAACAAACACGTGATTCTGTTGAATTCTCTACGAGCCTTTGTGGAGTTGTGAAAAAATTTTGAATTCCTATCCCCAGCTTCTAACCAAACTTCTCTGGATTTTTGACGCCAAAAAATTTCTTCTTTGGAGAGTATGTCATTCAACTTTTTGGATAAAGCTTTTTCTTTCATGTAGCACTCTTCATTCATACCCTTCTTCATTATTTCGTCAGTTAAGGAACTTAATTCTGCCTCCATTTGCTCTTTCTCGCTGAAGATGTTTTTGAAACTCTCTTTATTCCATTGTTTGAGACGCTGCTTTAGATATTTTAACTTTGTGACTATATTAAAAAGACCTGAGCCTCCTGGAGAGCATTCCTTCCACCATTGTTCAAGTAGCTCTAACAAATTTGGGTCCTTAAACCACATCATTTCAAATTTAAAGGGGCATCTGATCGGACCCATCTCACCAGTAATTTGCAATTGCACTGGGAGATGATCCGAACCAGTGCCAGAATTTATCTTGCTTTCTAGAGAAAAGGGAAAGGAGCCCAAGTTTCCTTTGAAGAAAAAGCGGTCTAATTTTTCCGCAATACTTCCAAACCCTTTCCTTCTGTTTGTCCAAGTGAAAAGGCCATTGCCTGTGGGAATCTCCAGAAGAGAATTTCTCTCCACAAAATCACAAAAATCTTTTTGAGACTGTAAAGTTTTTCCTATTCCTCCTAACTTATCCTCCTTCTTAAGAATGGCATTAAAATCCCCTCCTACAAAACTACATTCCTGGTGTAAATCTTGCAAAACAACATCCAGCTCTTGCCAAACTACCTTTTTCTGAGTGCTCAACAAAGGGCCATAAACATTTATTAAATTAAATTGAAGGTTCGAGGTTAAGCTTCTTACCTTGCACACCATCCAGTGCCTACTAATCTTCAAAGCCTCCAGATAGATTGACTGAGGTTTCCAAATAATCAGTAAGCCTCCCGAAGCACCTTCAGCTTCCGAACCAATCCATTTCCAGTATCTTAATTTCTTCTCAAATTTTTCCAGATCCGACTTATCTAATTTCGTTTCTTGAAGGAGACAAATTTCTACTTGACACACTTCAATGTGGCGCCTTATTAGGTTCCACTTGTTAGGGGCATTTAAGCCCCTAACATTCCAGGTTAAGATTTTCATTGCTGTTCAGGAAGGGCTCCACCCTTCCCTACTTTTATCATAGTATCTATTTTTTTTTGCCCATTAGCTTCCCCGTCCATCTTTCTTTTCTCTTGATTAGGGATTCTACCCCTCTTTTTTTGTTCCCCACAGTCTGGAGTTAATTTGAAAATGTCTCTTCTGTGAATACCTAAGTGAGATTTCGCGGCTTGCAGATCCTCTGCTAGCTTCCGCTTCCTTCCTGATTGTGGGCTCTACAATCCTGTGGTGGCTTGATCGTCTGATTCCCAATAATCCTCCAATCCAGCCAGACTAAAACCCACTTCTAGCGAATCAGACCTTGATCTAGCTGCCTCTGCTAATTCCACAAGTTCCTTTCCTACTTCAATCAGAGAGTCCAGCTCCACATTCATACCACTATCCCCAATAAGATCTAAGGTTTCCGAAATTTTGTCGTCCAATTCTTCAAGCTGGACCCTCTTCTCTGCCTGTTCTTCTTGAGTGAAATTTCTGCCTGCAACATCATTCAAGGGGGAGGGAAAAATAGTCCCAGTTAACGTGGCTCCCTCCATTGGGATCACATCGTCACTGTTTGCTTTTGGGAAGACCCTAGAGTCCTCTGTTAGTGGCTTTTCACGCCCTAGCTTTGGTGATTTAGGCGCTTCGGTTTGGATTCTTACCTTTGTTCGAAGGTGTGCCGAGGGAGTTTCCACCAAGCTGGATTTACCTGCCACTTCATTCTTGGATCTACAACCTAGCGTTCGTACCAAACTATTGCGCATTAAAGAATCCCTTGCTAATTTTTGAACCCTAACTCCATAATCTGTGATGAGCTCAATCTCACTCCAGAGCTGTCTCTCCATAGTATTTTCTACACATATACGCACATAGGTTTGATTTCTCTTCGCCAATTTCCTTTCTTCTGCACAAACAAATGTGCCCAGCTGATTTGCAATTTCCTCAAGAATGGAGGGCGCCCAGAACTCCTGTGGGAGATTTGGTAAGCTGTACCAATCTTGGATATATTCCATTTCGTGGGTTGAGGGGTCGAAACCGATAGACCAATTTCTCAAATAAAATCCACATCCATCGAGCACCCAAACCCCATTTACTATTTTATCTCTGATAGTGCAAGATGGGCAAACAACTAAGAAAAAATCATTTTGGAGCATCTTAAACTGCAGCTCCTCACCCCACCGTTCTTTCCACCAGCTCACTAAATAATCCCAGTTTAGATTCTTCCCAAACCACTTACCAAACAGACCCAGTTTTTCAAGCCTCAGGACTTCCATTTGCAAATACGAGGAGCTGATAACGACTTTGGTTCTTCCACTTTTAACTTCTTTAGACATGGAAGAAACTTGCTTGTCCTGTTCTTCCTTTGGGCTTTCTTCCCTGGCTTCCTCCCATTCCTTGGACGAAAACTTTTTTTGCCATTCCATACCTCCCTTCCCATTTCTGAAGGTAGGGTTTTTTTTCGGAGTTGTTCTGCTCGGCCAAGATGGAAACTGTTGCCTGAGATTCTCTTCATTCTGATAACGAGGTCTGCGAAAAGCTTCATTCTTGTACTTATTTCTATCACGAGGGGGTCCCTCAACCTTATTCTGAAGATTCCCGTGACTCCTGCCCGCTGAAAGGCGACCGTGTGTGACATGATTCTGTGGTCGGGCCCAGCGGTCTTGCCTCCAGACATGTTCTAGATCCCCAAACCTGCTCGCGTTGGGACCCCCACAACCGCTGCTTCCATTCCTAAACTTTTTCGACCGTTGCTTACCGCCATGACCGTTGCAGAGCACCATCTCTCTTCCTTTAGAAATTTTTATATCACTTAGCATTTTAAACTTATTTTTGCCTTAGAAAATTTTCTTCGACTTCAATCATTCATTTTGCCTGCAAGGAAATTTTATTAACTCACTTAGGAAAATTTTCTTTCCTAAATGCCTTGGGCGCATTTTACTTGTCATGAAGGATATATTTCTTTTTAAATCCCAACGCCTTAGTATATTTATCTCCACTTAGCAATATTCTCCATTTAAATTTCCATCACCTTGCTTCCCCTTTACATCTTAGGCGCACTTCATGTACCATGGAGAACATTCTCAACACCTAGCATCATTATTCATCACTTCCAACGCCTTAGTAATTTCATTTCACACTTCATGCACTTGGGCGCATTTTTGATGTCATGAAGGACTTGACTTTAAGCATGGGCGCATTTCAAGGGGGCTGCAGGAATTTTCAAACACTTATCAACTTTTATCCATGCCTCTCTTCAAGTTAGGCGCATTTTGCATGTTGAGGGGAATAAGCATCTTTGACCTTTTGACTTTCTTCCTAGATATGGGCACATTTTGCTTGTGTAGATGAATGAACTTCTAACGCCATTTGCTTTGTTGACTCATTGACTTCCTTTGTTTTGTCCTCACATGCCCTCACTTGGGCGCATTTTGCCATGTATGAAGGATGAAAATTGTTGACTTCTTTGAATTCTTTGACCTTCTTGTTGCATGGGCGCATTTTGCCATAGGAGGTGAACGAAACTTTGTACTTAGAAACTTTTCCATGCTTAGCTTGTGAGGAGGGTGCATTTTGCCATAGGAGCAGGATGAACTTTTGCCTTAGAAATTTTTTATGTCTCTTAGCTTGTGAGGAGGGCGCATTTTGCCATAGGAGCAGGATGAACTTTTGCCTTAGAATTTTTTCATGCTTCTACTCCACCAACTTGGGCGCATTTGGAGGGGGCAGGAGGATGAACTCATTTCATAGAATATTTTTGATCATCTTGAAGGCAAGCATGGCGCATTTGGAGGTGTTTGCAGGATGAAACTCAAACTTAGACATTTTTACCTTCTTCTGCCAGCTTATCCATGCCCTGCTATATATAGTAAGTCTTCTAATTTTAACATCTCTGAAGCTCAGATCAATTTGGAATTTTGAACACTGGTCCCTCATGGCTCCGTCAGCCTGTTGACATTGTTAATCTGAGCTTACCTGCTAAAAATAGCATATTTCTGAAGGTAGTTTGCTATTTATAGTAACTGCTCGCTTCTGATACCTCCACAACTCCGTTTGATTTGAAATTCGAATAATGCGCTCCTCACCATGTGACCTGCCTGTTGACACCGGCGCTTGCTGCTGATTTGCTATTTTTAGCCTGTTTAAAATGACTTACTATAAATAGTAAGTGCTCCCTTTGTCTTCAAATTTTACCAGCAGATAGCTTGAAGGATCTTGATTGCGGTGGTTTACATCGGTTTTCGAAAATTGACTTTTTACCCCTCTTTTTGGGTCCTGAAGCTGGAAACCCTAATTCATCTTGCATGCATATCAAATGATCTCCGTTTGTTCTTGTTACTGTTGCATTGTGATCAGGTTTAGTGATTCTAAAAGTCTTTGGGAGGCGGTGCGGGGTGCACCGCTAAAAATAGTAAGTTCCTAAACGGTGACCATCTCCGTTTGCATGTCACATCACTGTGAAGCTCTCGAAAACCCATAAGGAATATGCATACATGCAAAGAAAACCACGACATGCAAACCCTAAAAATAGCCTCAGAAATTGAGCTCGAAAGTTGTCATCTAAGCTTTGCATGTCACACCATCGTGAAGGTCTCTGAAAACTTCAGAAGGGATCTCCGGACATGATTGAAAAACTTGCATCGAAGCATGAAATCGCTCGGAGTGAACTGCTAAAAATAGTAAGTTGTCTGTTTCAACTCAAATTTTGCACACGAGCAGCTTGATGTGTTCTGAATGCATTGTGACTGTTAAGACCTCAAAAATGCTGATGGAATGCTTGGAATTACACACTTACTAAAAATAGTAAGTTACCGGAATATGATGAAATTTCAGTGGAAGCCTGTTGGAAGCACACTGACAACAGTGTTAGTCTTTATCTTCAATTTATTCACCTTGCTTGACCTCAGATTGGCGGGAAAGTACAAACCCTAATTTTCAGACTTGGCCAAATTCATGTTTAAACTCAAAGGTGGAGAAATCCCTCGAAAGGCAGACAGAACGAGAGAGAGACAACATGAAAACAAACTAAAATCAAGCCAAAAGTTCGAGATGAAGCAAAAATTAGGGGGTCCCCATTTGCAATGGGGCGATGTGTGAAAAAGGTCACAACACTAACATGTCCATGCAGTTAGGCAACTATGAAGTTAAAGATGACTTCTATGTAGTTATTATTGGTGACACTGATGCAGTACTTGTTATACAATGGTTACGCTCACTTGGTGAAATCTCTCTCAATTTACAAACCATGGAGCTCAAGTTCCAATATGATGGAAAGAAGGTGGTGTTAAGAGGAATGTCCAATGGTGGCCCTTGGATTGTGTCATTCAAGAGAATGGAGAGGCTAATTCGGCACGATCAAGTTGAGTGGGCTGCGGAATGCATGGTTCTTCTAGCTAGTCCAGTGGAGACAAAGAGGGACTATCCTCCAGATATTCAGTCTATACTCACCAAGAAGAGTAAGGTGTTTGCTGACTTACGTCTTGGGCCGCCTCCTGAAAGAGGAGCTGAGCATGTCATTGAACTCAAAGAAGGGGCCAAGCCAGTCATCACAACACCATATTGGTATCCTAAGAAGTAGAAAGATGAGATCGAGAAAAACATAAAAGAACTCTTGGAGATGGGTTTCATTCGCCCAAGCAAGAGTCCTTCGCTTCAGTAGTAGTCCTTGTGAAGAAGAAGGATGGCACCATCCGCATGTGTGTGGATTATCGTGCTTTGAATCAAAGCACAATCAAAAATTGGTACCCCATTCCTCGAATAGATGAGCTCATTGACGAGCTACATGGTGCCAAGTTCTTTTCTAAAATTGATTTGAGGTCGGGCTACTATCAAATTCGGATGAGAGGGTTAGATGTTGAGAAGACGACATTTAGATGCCACTATGGTCATTTTGAATTCTTAGTCATGCCTTTCGGGCTGACTAATGCTCCAGCCACCTTCCAGTCTTGTATGAACAGAGTTTTCCAGAAACAGTTGAGGAAATTCGTGTTGATCTTCTTTGATGATATTCTCATCTTCAGCAAGACATGGGAAGAACATCTCAAGCACTTGGAGGAAGTGCTTAGCATTCTTGAGTTAGAAAGTTTGTTTGCCAAAGAGTCCAAATGTGAATTTGGAATGGAGCTACTCTACCTTGGTCATATAATCAGCGCTGATGGAGTGAAGGTTGATCCTAAAAAGATCAAGGCAATAGTTGATTGGCCACCTCCAAAAAACTTGACTCATTTGAAGGGATTCTTGGGTCTTTGTGGCTTCTACAGAAGGTTCATGAAGGGCTACTCTCAAAGTGCTGCTCCCCTTACTGACCTCACTAAAAAGGGGGCTTTCATGTGGTCAGAAAAGGCTCAAAGTGTTTTTGATAAGTTCAAGAGAATCATGAGTTCTTGTCCAGTGTTGGCTATACCAGATTTCTCCAAGCCTTTCGAGTTACAATGTGATGCATCCAGAGAAGGTGTTGGGGCTATTTTGATGCAAGAAAAACATCCAATTGTGTTCTAAAGTAGGAAGCTAAGGGGTGTTGAAAGGACCTATTCTATCTACGACAAAGAAATGCTTGCAATCATGCATGCATTAGCCAAGTTAAGACAATATTTGGTGGGGAGCAAATTCGTGGTCAAGACTGATCACAATAGTCTCAAGCACTTCATGCATCAAAAGGACTTGAATGAAAGACAACAGAAGTGGGTGAGTAAGCTTCAAGCTTACGATTTTGACATTGAGTATGTCAAAGGGAAGAACAACATTGTGGCAGATGCTTTATCAAGGAGGCCTCATTTGAGCTCATTGTGTGAGCTTACTGCTGATTGGAAGGAGATGTTGCTTGCTGATTATGCCAAAAATCAGTTTGCAACCAGCATCATTGAAGGTACTTTCCATGACGAAAGGTACAAGG
Source organism: Sequoia sempervirens (assembly GCA_007258455.2). Classification (NCBI taxonomy): domain Eukaryota; kingdom Viridiplantae; phylum Streptophyta; class Pinopsida; order Cupressales; family Cupressaceae; genus Sequoia; species Sequoia sempervirens. The sequence continues at coordinate 13,112 of VDFB02313779.1, forward strand.
TGGTGGATGGATTGATACACTACAAGGGAAGGATCTTTTTAGTAGCTGATTCTAAGCTCAAAAGGAAGATTTTGATGACTTTCCATGACATCCCACTTGCTGGTCATCAAGGCTACTTCAAAACATATAGGCAGATTCGAGAGAGGTTTTCTTGGAAGGGGCTGAAAGAGGAAGTCCAACGCTACATCAAGGAGTGTCCCACTTGTCAGATGAACAAAAATGAGCATTCACTTCCAGCTGGTTTGCTGCAACCTCTTCCCATTCCTAACCAAAAATGGGAAAGCATATCAATGGACTTCATCACAGGGTTGCCAAAGGCTCAAGGCAAGGATAGTATCTATGTTGTAGTGGACAGATTGACCAAGTTTGCTCACTTTTTTGCCATCACTAGCACATTTTCAGCAGCTCAAGTTGCAGATTTGTTTTTCCATGAAATGTTCAGATTGCATGGGTTGCCAAAAAACATTGTGAGTGATAGGGACAGCAAGTTCCTAAGCACCTTTTGGCAAGAGGTTTTCAGGATGAGTGGTACAGTGCTTACTCCTAGCAATAGCTATCACCCTCAAACAGATGGTCAAACTGAGATAGTGAACAAATGGTTGGAGGGCTATCTTAGAAATTATGTCTCGGAGCAGCAAAGAGCATGGGTGAAATGGCTTCACATTGGGGAGTATTGCTACAATTCATCCTTCCACATGTCAATAAGGATGTCTCCGTTCATGGCTCTCTATGGTTACGAGGCCCCTAGCTTTGCTGATTTGGTGTTTGGTGATAGCAAAGATCCTCAAGCCAAGGATTGGTTGCAGCAAAGTCAAGATATTTTGAAGTCCTTGAAAAACAACCTTCAAATAGCACAAAATCAGCAGACGATGTACGCTGATCAGTAGCGTGTTGAGCGTTCATTTGAGGTTGGTGATATGGTTTATCTTCGACTTTAGCCTTACAGACAGTCTACACTAAAAAAGAGTGGAGTGGAGAAGCTCAAACCTCGCTTCTATGGGCCATTCAAAGTTGTCAGAAGGGTTGGAGCAGTGGCTTATGAGTTGGAATTACCATCGAGTAGTAAGGTGCACAACGTCTTCCATGTGTCTCGCCTCAAGAAGGCACTTGGACACAATGTTGTTGCTTCATCACAGTTGCCTCCCTTAGATGAAGAAGGGCAGTTGACCTTGATTCCTGAAGAGATTATTAATTCCAGAGAGCGTTCTTTGAGGAGGAGAACAATCAAAGAGTACTTGGTGAAGTGGAAGAATCTACCCTTGGAGGATGCTACTTGGGAGAATGAGGAGATTCTACAGCATCCAGACTTGCGATTGCTTGAGGGCAAGCAATCTTGGGGAGGGCAGACTGTAATGGCCCCTTCTCAAATGTGATCGTTTCAGTTGATCGTTGGCCTATTCTGGAGACCCGTAGGCTACTTGGATGGTGAAATTAGGGTTTCCTATTTTTGAGGAGGTTGTTGCTTGAAGTTTGGAAATCGAATTGCGGATTCTTTATGGGTTTTCAGAGAGCTTCGCGGTGGTATGGTCAGTTTGGCGTTTCGAGCAACTTGATGAATTTAGTAAATTCTATTTTTGACAGTGGACAGGTTGGGTTCAGTTCAATTGGTCTTCTTCTTCAGTTGGTTCAGTTGGCACTTCCGTTTTTGGCCTTTGGATGCATTTTCCATGGTGAGATAAGTATTTTCACATTATAATATTATATTTTAATATTATAACACCCCCTTGCCTAGCATTACAACTTTATGTTGTTTTTAAAAAGGGGACCTAATGGTTCAATACTTCATTAAGAGATAAATTATATTTTGAAGTCAAATTATGGGGTTAAGTGAAATGGACGCCTACTTGAGGAGAGATGGATTTTTTATAAAAGTGAAATATTTTAGTAAAAGGAAAAATGACGCCACTTTTGGAGGGAATGTGTTGAATTCAAAATTAGGGTTTGGGCGCCCTTCTTGAAGCTTCTAGAAGGCTCTCTTCATGTCTTTATATTCAGGCCTCGGCTCTTCATTTGGAATCTTTTGTCTACTACATTGTTATGCTGCTGAATTGTCTTCAGGCACTCGCTTCGAGGAAAGCACACCTCCTAGCAATGGCTCATCTTCTTGCTTGAAAGATAGCAACTAGTTGAGAGTTAGCTTGTAATAGGTTTGATTTGCATTTTCAGTTGAGTATTTGCATTTTGGAGTTCTAGTTTGCATTTTCTGTCATATTTCTGGAGTTCCTGAATGTCATTAAGGAATGTAAGATTTGCTCATAGCTCGTGAAATAAAAATGCTATTGTTATGGGTATTGTTTCTATCCTTTTGTTTATGAGGGGCGACCATTCTAGTTAATTTGCAGATTTTATTGAAGTGTCCCTGATTTTATAGAACAAAATCGCCCTTGCAGCTGGTCCGTACCATTCTAGGGATGCCTTGGGACTTGTGCAAAATAAATGGAGGCTGTTTGGTGAGGTTTTAGGTTTTTATTTTGGGCGCCTTTATCCTTAGAGTAATCTGCATTTGATTTCATGTCAATAGGATGAGATTTGAGCAAGTTATAAGCATTTGAGTGAGTGTTAGGTTGCAGATTTCTTCATTTTATGTTGCAGGTCTGATATATCAGAATTGAGAAAGTTGTCCCTTTGGCTGGGATTGAGCATTGGAAGTTACATTTGGTATTGGAAAGACATACTATACAGTTGCAGCAATGAAGAACTTGAAAACTCAAGATTTAATTGAACATTATGACATATTGTAAGCTGTTAGTAGTACTATTAGCCATTCTTCTCTTATCTCTCATTTACTTAATTGTATTTCCCACTGAATAAGTGGAAGAGGCTGGCTTGCCGCCTATTTACTTTCAGTTAGTAGTTTAGGGACCCTCTGACCATATGCTCGCCATCACTCGGCGCCATTCTTGGTTAGGGTTACTTTAGTTCATCATGCATTGATCCTCTGACCATATGCTCGTCTACCCAGGCGCATTCTTGGTTAGAGTTCCCTTCCAGTTTGCATCTGCATTAGATCCTCTGACCAATGCTCACACCTTGCCCACATCGGGATCTTGGTGTACATTCTGGTTAGAGTTACCTTCCGCATCGTTTTGGTTTAGAGCTAACCTTAACGGGTGCGTGTTGATTGTAATTACATTGTGAAAAAACAAAAAAAAAATTGGTCCGGTTCTTTACACCTTGGTTTACCCATCCTTGAAACCTGTCCCCACATCCCCACGTCCCCTTGTCAGGAAACTCTGTGGAACTATGGATAATAGAGGCTTACAAGACTTAGAAACCCATGCATGTAGGTTAACCAAACTTGGCGAGAGATGTTGGAAATGATAGACAAGACCTAACTCTTATACTTCATCTCATTTTTTTGCATCTAGAAAAAATATGACCAATGGACTTTCTTAGACTTCCTCATTATTTGAGGAAAGGGTTTCAAAATGCAAACTATGGTGGGTCGATGCACCTTTAAAGTTTTTTACTTGCCAAAGGAACTGAGGTTGACATCTTCACCACCTTGTTCAACCCCCTAGTCATTTAAACAACACCTTGAAAGGAAATGGAAGCAGCCGAAGCAACATCCACCAAACATCTACTTGGTGAGAATGGTGGCACAACCACTACCCCCGAGTGTAACAACCCAACCCTTCGGTAAAATTAAAATTTTCATAATTTACATCCTACAAGTATGTAAACGTGTTAAACATGTCATTGCAATAGAATTTTTCTTTTTCTTTATTGACAAAACATGAACAATTTGCCATATTAATATACAACAAAGATTCCATTTCAATATAATAACTTCACAAGTACATGAAACAAGAATACGTACCTTAACTAACATAGCTCCAATGAGCTTTAGAACAAATAGTTGTAAGAAGGTCCAGGAATCCGTCCTTTCAAATCTTGGTACATCGGCCGCTTGTTGAGGAGGAGAAACATCACTCGGGCGCTTTTCCGCCAACCACGGACTTATAATGCGGTCCCCCGCACGATCATTTTGCAATGAACGGCCCTCCCTTCGAAGAAGAGATTGGTTGGGTAACCTTTAACGACTACCAACTGGACATAGTGCTGTGATCCTACAAAACTAGCTTTCGTGCAATCGGCAATACTCAAACTAGGATGTAATTCGGGATCACGGTGAACTGACAGTGTAGTACAACAACTAAATGGTTCCTTACACTACTTTGGCCAAAGTGTTTACGTTCAATGAAGAACATAGGTCATTTGTCACATACACTAGCCAGGTTCAACTTGACTTGAGGCTATCTTACCCTACGCGTAGGTTGGTCTATCGGGGTAGTCCGTACCCTAGACTTCCTACAACAATCTAACTACTAGAATGGAGAACAATTTAACAAGTACTCACAACTAACTCCGTTATACGGGACTTTCTCATCCTAGGAGCTTTTAATAACTTGACTAAGTTAATCTTCAACTAGTTGTGATCGGTAACTTATTAAATACCCTCATTTCATTCCTTAGTATTTAAAGAGCTATATTCAAACATACACTCCTTATATGGAGTCAATAATGCAAATTACTCTTCAACAGATCAGTAAATCCGTCTACCAATTAATATAATTTACTCTTCAATAGATCAGTACATCCGTCTACCAATTAATATAATTTACTCTTCAATAGATTAGTAAATCCGTCTACCAATTAACGCAAGAGTTAATAGAATAGAACATGCGTTAGCCTTCCTATATCTCAAATTTTCTACTTGTTTAATGGTTCTATAATACTTCTATAATTAAGGTAATCCTTTCGGAAATTCTTTCCAAAAATACCTTAAAGATCGACCTTCATTCCCTATTATGTTTCAATGAAAGTGCACTTTTATTTGTAAACTCTTCTAGACCAAAGAAGAATAGTAACTTCATGAAAAAGTAAAAGAGTTAACATGCCTGACAAGAGCCTTCCACAGGTGTTGATCTAGTGAGAACTTGCTACACCTATAGCCTCCAGCCAAAGGACTTCTTAGCAGATTAAAAGCTCACTCTACGAAGGATGAACACTCTCCAACTAAAAACTTTCAGCAACTCTCCGTCCAGTCTCTAACTCTTCCTCAGAAATTAATTACTTGCTACAGCTGAAAGTAATCTCAACTTCTTACTGTGAACTTAGAAGTGAAGAAGAAAATAACAGGGGATGTCTCTCAGCAATTGGTAATATACTGTTCTTAGAAAATATGTAAGGTTTCTCTCAGCATTTGGTAATATACTGTTCTCAGAAAATATGTAAGGTTTCTCTCAGCAATAATAAAGCTTACTCACAGCTCAAACAGGGAGAGTCACAGTAACTGGTAAATGCTGGTAAAAATTCACAGTAACTTTCACTCTCAGCAATATAAAATAATTTAACCAAAACAGGGAATGATTATAGAAGCTAAATAAAATGACAAACTCGGATTCTTCAAGTCATGAAACCTTGAATGGCTGGGCGTCCATTTATAGGCCCGAAGTGCAACGGATTTCCTCTTATGAAGGCATGCCAAATGACAACAAAGAGCCCAGATATAGTAAAAATGATACCTGGCGGATCTTTAAACCCTAAGTCACCAAAAATGAAGGTGATTCGACTTCCTTTAAGCCAGCAGATCATGAAAAATTCAACTCGAAACTGTAAAACGCCACCTACAGGTTAATGCGTATTTCAACAGGTAGAAATAAGTGTTAGTTTAATGAGAGACTAATTCCTAGGCCGGATGGCGTCCACAACACCATTTTTAGCGAATTTATCTCAGTCGTTTTTGGTTGCTGTGGCCCTAGTCGCGCGATTTCTCCCTGCGCGGTTTCCACGGAAATAGCTTTCTACAGATTTTTAAAATTATATTTCGACTTTACCTTATTGAAATATTTTGTATTTTACAAATATTTAACTCATTTAATATATTTCGATTCAAAGAGGTATTTACATATTAGAGAAAATCGTCATTTTTAAGAAAACGTTATTTTCTCTAATTCATGATATAGTCTCATTTCACTATTTTAAATTTCACTTAAATCTTTTATTTAAATACATCTATATATATTTTATTTTATTAAAATATTTATATAATATAGTTTTACTTTACAATATATATTTATGTATAATTATTTAAATTACCAATTTAAATAATATCGTATACATATCTTTATTTGTAAAAACTATATTATATTTATATTTTAATATAATATTAAATATATAAATATATTTATCTTTATATCTACACATGTATATACATCTACATTATACGTATGTATACTATGAACCAGTCAATATTATACGTAATCATGTATATGTATATATATGTGTATTTATAAATTTAGAGGTTATATACCATCACAATATATTTATAACAACAGGTTAGCTGTGATACGTATTCATGTGTATATACTTATATATTTACCTTACGTATAAGTATTCATAAATACACTTTTATCGATGCACACGTATGGCATATCCATCTGCTCTAATACGTTGTATCGACATGAATGCACTTATGGATACTTGTACATATCGTATTCATATGTATATATATACACGTACCTACCTCTAACAAGAAATATTATTCCACCTAAGATTATACTGGCAAGCATCACTTATTTACACATTCAGAAGAAGTTACGACTCCTAATGATACTTAAACAAGCCTACAGATGACTTACCCTTAACCACAACAATGACTTAGCTTACTCAGTCTATAGTTTGTGTGTGTATGTCCAGTTGGTATTCGTTACTGTTTACCCGACCAAGTTCCTCCCCGAGTGATATCTCTCCTCTGCCTGGAGGTACGAACCTGCTTCCTGCACGCCATGTCACGACAACGGAAGTTATTTGCTCAAAACAAAGCAAAATACATGAAACATTTCAAAAGTTAGATTATTCACAAATCATTAACCTTATATTCTCCTTTATGCAGTATTTCACCAAGAATAACATCAAATGAAACAACATTCATATTGAAAACGAGGTACAAGCATCATTAATTTACCTTCAGAATTCACATTTACTCTATCTAGTAATGGTAAATTGTAACGTCTCAATTTGGGATGTAACAAGCGTCCATTAACCATTGAAGTGACTATCCGTCCCACCAAAAAGAGAGCCAGACATTCTCTGGAGACCACCAATGGGCACATCAATATTGAAAGGAGAGGATTGCCCATGATGGGTTGCATTGAGTGGAAACCCTAAAATGCTTGCAAGAATTGTAGAAGCCATTTCATAGAATTATTAAATATAAAAGTAAGGTGGATGACATACTTGTAATGTCCCTTACCCGGTCTTGTCCTAGAATTCGCTTGTATTAAGTTTAGGGTTTCCTCTTTACCAAATGAATGTCCTTCTAATGCAATAACCCTGGATTGGAATTTGTATTCACCATATTAACTGTAGAAGTTGATAATCCAACCTCACAGATCCCAATGAACACCTACAAGCAAATAACCTGTCACCAAAGGAGATAAAGAGACACAAGAATGGTGCTCTGCAAACATAAAGCAAAAATGCATTACTCAAGAAGTTAATAATTACAAAGAGATCAATCCTTAAGAAAGGAGATCAAAACCCTAAAGGTGAGAACCCTAGGAAGAGGATTAAATTAGCATGTGACAAGTGTCAAGATCATAATGAACGAGACGACATGACTAATTTAAATGCAAAAATAAAGATTCCTAAGTTTAGCTTAAGTGAAATAAAGTAAAGGTGACTTAATTAATTAATCAATAAGATTAAATTAATCAAGTAAACAACCTATTACTCTAACACGCCCCCTTAAGATGAACTTAGGGAGAAGCTAAGAAACTAAGGACAAAATGCATGAAAGCAAAGATAGGTCCTGACAAACAAGGCCAGATGAGGTACCCATGTACAAATGTAAAAGATCTCTCACAATAGGAGAAAAGGAGAAAACCTTGTGGGAAAAACTCCTCTCCAAAAGAGAGAAATACAAGTGAAGTACTAAGAAGCCTCCAAACAAGAGTGAAGGACGAAGAAGCCTCCAATCAAGAAGAAATTGTCCCAAAAGATAGGAACAAAGGATGAACATGGAAAACACCACTGAAGCATGAAGAAGCTGTAAACATTGTCGTAGAATGACTACTGAAATGTTGAAAGAAAAATCCTCTCTGAAACAAATGATGATCAGGATCAAGAAGACAAGAATCTGTATGAGTGCCCTCAACAACACTACTCGAATCCGATGGAAAACCAAGGCAAACATCAATAACTCAAAGATACAGACGACACAAGTACCAATAGTCTGAAGAATTGATCATGTGAAAAATGGAAGGTCGCCTCCAGAAATAGGAATGCAAGAGTGTCCATATGGTAAGTGCTCCATCTCACCGAAATGCATGGGTAACCAGCCGCTGCATCCGCCTAGTACATAGGAACAAATACTGTATACATAGCTCACTCCAACGAAACCAAAGATTCCTAAGTTTAGCTTAAGTGAAATAAAGTAAAGGTGACTTAATTAATTAATCAATAAGATTAAATTAATCAAGTAAACAACCTATTACTCTAACATTAACAACATATCTATTAACATTAATATTTAGATATCCAAAATATGTTCATAATCATAAGCAATAATGAAGACATAAGAGGAGTGCCATAGGTGGATTTGCCTTGAAGCCCTCATATAAAGCTCAAGAGGTTGTCCATCACAATCCTTCTTTCCTAGTAGCTTAGTACCTGCATACTCCACTCATGGCAACACCTCGGAAGACACTCGTCCTATTAGGGGAGAGGAACCATAGAGTCCAAGTGGCCTAGGGCCTACCACCTCCTATTGCCCAACCCTTGCTTCAGGCCTGTGGGGCAGAATGCCCAACCCTTGCTTAGGGCCTGTGGGGCGGAAACTTGGGTGCGGTTTTTAGACAAATGTAATGTCCCCATTTTAGCCATACGCTCTTCTGTGTCTAATAGCCTATTTCCGAAAGCCCATAGGCTGGTCAAAAGTTGAAATTAGGGTTTCCACTTCTAAGGAGGTTTTGAGGTCTTGCATGCAAGAGTTTCTAACGCATGCCTGGTGAAGCTTTCTGGGTTTTTGGAGAGCTTCGTGATGAGGTAGCATGCATGACAGGATATTGACTTGCATTCTTGACTGCTTTTGGAGGCTTGCATGTTGGAGTTTTTCAGTTTGGATTCTGGATTCCTTCCGGGTTTTTAGAGTGCTTCGCGGTGATGTGACATGCATCAGGAATAGTGGACTTTTCTGAACTTGCCATTTTTAGTAAGTTACGACAGCTGCTTGGTTTGTGCTCAAAATGAGTTTGGAACAACTTACTATTTTTAGCAGTATGCTATTTTTAGTAAGTTCTATTTTTAGCAGTGCTATTTTTAGCAGGGTTTCTGTAGTTCAGTTCAGTGGCTATATCTGGCAGGTCAGTTTGAGGCTGAGCAGTTGGGTCTCCAACACCCTTGGTGCTATTTTTAGCAAGCCAATTCCAAGTCTATTTCTGGTAGCTCAGTTGGAATAGTTTGAGTCTTCAGTACTTCTGAGCTATTTTTGGCAGGTTTGAGCTTGAGTTGGGCGCTTCACTTGTGGAGGTAAAATATTTTAATAAAGTGAATTTTGATAAGGCTTGGTGGACGCCTTAAGGAGAAATAAGTGATTTTATTAAAGTCATTCACTTTATTATATTTGGACTCCATTTTATACTTTATTAGCAAATTTAATAAAGTATATTACTTTCTTGATGTTGGATGCCATGGAGACATGGGGAAATGAAATGCAAATGAGATAATATTTTGAGGAGATATATTATTTTATAAAGTATTTCACTTTATCATTATTTGGACGCCACATGATGCTTTATTAATATTTTTGATAAAGTGTATTATTTCCTTGAGAGGGACGACTTGGAATAAGGTGATATGAAATGCAATTTGGAAAATGCTGGAAAAGTGAATGTGAATTTGGGTTTGGCGTCCATTTGGAGGGAGAGTGAATTTGAATTTGGAGACAGAAAAAACTATAAATAAGAGTGCTGGGCTCTTTGTTTTTCATCCATGAAGAAAATATACTGTTATGGTGCCGAAATGGTGAGTTGCTTTGAGGAATGCATACCTCCTAGCTTGGCTTAGCTTCTTGCTTGAAAAATAGCAACTAGTTAAGATTAAGGCTGTTCTTGACTCTTGAGAGCAGATTGAGCACTTGAGATGGAGTTTTATGGAGTTTTTGAGTATTTCTGAGTTTGTTGGTCTAGCATAGTTGAAAGTAGTTTTTGCTCATAAGTCTTAGAATAAATTTTATATTGTTCTGGGTAGTTTGCATATGTCATTGTCATCCTTGGGCGCCCCTTTTTGTAGAGTTTCTGATTTTATTATGCAGACTTGGATTTTATCTTGCAGAAGTCGCCCCCCTTGAGGCCGTATCACTTCATCTTGCCTGACAAATGTTTAGAAAATTCATTGAGTAGTTGTTGCAGCTGTTTCTAAGTCTTGATTGGGTCGCCATCTTTCTTAGAGTCTTCTGCATTTGATTTCATGAAAATCGGATGAGTATTGGAGGAGTTAGAAGCATTTTAGTGGGTCTCAGTCTTGCTGGTTGGGCATTTTCAGTTTGCTGGTTTTTATATCAGACTTGTAGAAGTTAAGATTTTGGGTTGCATTTTCAGTGTTGCTGAGTCTTTGATGTTGGAGAAACAATCTTATAGTTGTTGCATTGATTTGACAATTGTAATACTTTGTAATCTGCAGATTGTTGCATTGTAAGGCTGCAAATAGTAGTACTATTTTAGTCATTTTAATTCTGCAATTACTTAGTTTCTTTAAGCAACAACATTAACAATCTTTGGACGGTTTACTGCTAGAGAAGGAAAATGAACAAACACACTTAAGCTCTTGGATGGTTTACCGCCAAGAAGGGGAACAAACAATTGTTATTTTCATTGTAATAGCTCTCGCTGAATAAGTGGTTGAGCCTTCTTTTTTTTCAGTTCTTCTTTCGCTCCTACTGAATAAGTGGTTGAGCTTTCATTTTAGCATCGTACTTCTTTGAGCACTAATGATCCCCTTCGCCATATGTTAGCACCTCACCCACCTCGGGTCTTGAGTGAACATTCTTGGTGTTGGGTTACTTTCCAACATTGTAATCTTTTAGTTGCTACTGATGATCCTCGGCGCCATATGCTCACACCTTGCCCAACATTGGGATCCTGGTGTACATTCTTGGCGTAGAGTTACTTTCCAGTAGTTGGTTTGGATTGAGCTAATCTTAACGGGTGCTTGTTGTATTGCGTTGTTCATTGAAAAAACTAAAAAAAATGATTCGCCCTTCCTGATAGGTTCACAAACACAAAGAAGACAATGTTTTAGCAGTCAAATCCATTTGCAATTTATCATTTAAGTAAATATCAAATCTAGACAATAATTATTAATAATCAAGTAATGGCTAAGCATCATCTAATTGGTAAAGACAATTCTGAATGAATGGAAGAACAATTATATATCTGCAATATGGTCAATCCTATCAATAGCCCTTTCATGAACATGTATGCTAAAGATAAAACCACTTATGAATACAGAAATCTGAATCAATAATCACAAAAGTGCAGCAAACCTACTCATTAGATCCTACAGTTCATGGTATGTATTAAACAGATTGCAAGGCATAATTTCTAAGGGCCAAGATTCTCAAACACCCACTGTTTGAATGATTGTCTAATCCTGTTATTTGGAATTGCTAAATATGAATATCTAAATATTAACGCTAAGTGAAGGCATCACCTGATCTGCTGTGTCTTCCCATGACTTTTTATTCCTTAATCGCCTTCCGTCAATCTAACATTTGATTGATCATAGGATAAAAAACATATATAAATAAATATTAATCTATTCATTGTTATATTAAGATCGTAATTACTTTATAAGGCTCAATAATTGCTGCAAGCATCATTATTGCACAATCGTAAATAACATATACATATATATCTATATATCATTACTTCTAATTGATTTCATTTTAAAATAATTACTTTGGCATATATATATATATATTCTCTACATAAATTAATATATATATCATTATTATCTTGGTATGAATATATATACATATGTATTCTAATATTATTATATTATTTCATATTTGGTGTTACAAATTTCGAGGGACATGACAATACTATACCTATAGCATTCATATTATTATTTTCATTATGTATGTTTGTTTATGGAATGGCTGCCTTGTGGCCTACATAATCGTAGAATAGTCCTCTAGTAGTTTCTTAGATTTTTGATCAGTTGGCCTAGTTAGGGTCTTGTGGGTTGTCTTAAACTAATTTTGACTATGTACACTTGCTAGGAATTTGGTGAATTGTTTTTGAACTAATTCGTATTTGGAGGTTGCCCCTCAATGTGGTTTCCTATTAGATATTTGAAACTTTTGCACTCTACGATAATTTCTTGTTTGCAATAAGCTTGTAACTGCTCTTTGCATCTGTCCTTTGGTAGCATATTTTTTGTGTTATACTATCGTTGTTAGACTTGGATTCTCAGCTATTATTGTTATTCAGATATTGAAATATCTTAATGTTTATTTAGGGGTCAAAATTGGTTGAGGCAAAACCCATTGCATGCTAACTTGTTCCAAAGCTAAGAGCATGTAGGTTACACTTTAATATGTTCTCAAAGTGCCCGATTCTGCCATTTGTTGTCTTTGAAGCATATATTGTCTTTGATTTATTCATCCCCAAGGCCACAAATACAAGTGGATCTTGACTACTTCTGATGCAAACCAGAGTCTTGTTCTCCATTGACATCTTTCTCGTCTTTAATGTGTTACTTTTAGTTTGGGACCTTCCTTTCACAAGATTCTTGTCAGTCATATGACTTGGGAAGGAAATCATTTCTTCATATAGGGCGGGGTAGTTACTATTATGTTTCCAACCAAATTACCAGGTTCGTCTCCAGAGGCCCCCATACTCAGTCTGAACAGTTCTGGGTCTGGTCTAGTTCTACAGATAGGTTCCTTGGGGATCCACCTTGTGCATGGCTTGGAAGGCTGGGGTACATCACAGGCATAACTGGGTCACCCAGGCAGTGCCCGGTGCAAATCCATCCAGAAAGCAAAGGAATATATAAAATAATTAAAAAATAACAATATAGGGCATGGGACTGGTCTTAAAACAGAAATATGTGTAATCTCAAGTTGTCCACTTCTGTTGCCATGCCTGTTGCACTTGCATCAAACTGAACAGAAAAATATATGTAATCTTCAGTCTACTTGGCCAGTCTGTAATCTGCTAACCTTGTAAGCCTCTTGTTTCATAATGTCCAATAAAATCATTGTCTTTAGCTGTGTTCAAAATTGTCTATATATTATGTGATGATTTTTCTTAAAGGGCAGTCTTTGGCTTTTAGAGTTCCTTTAGCTCTTTGAATTAGCTATTGTGACCTGTACTTTTGAGGAGTCCTGACCTATTTTTGTCATTTGTGGATGCTAATAAAATTATTCCTTGGTCCTGTACACTTCCTAGCAGAGATTATCAGATCTTGTATTGGGCCATATCATGGCAGTTGATGATGTTTGCATTGTTTCTTCCGGTCAAAATTTGCTCTAGATCTGTGAGAGTGTTGGCTTCTATCCTTGATCTTCATCACCTCCTTGATTCCTTGTACTTGCTTCATATGGTTTTGGGTGTAACCAATTTGTGTTTACACTCTCTGGTTATGTTCACATTGGTCTAGTGTTTAATTACTCTTGAGAACCTAAGGTACCTTTCTCCGAGGACTTTCTATTGTTTAATTATTGTATCTGCTTATATTGTTGAGCAGTGTTGACCTACTTTGATCATTGTGTGCATTAATAAAATTTTCAATACAAGCTTTGCTAGCCCATTGGAATTGGTGTCTTTATTCATAAAGAATGAGGTGAAATTCTAGCCTGTGAGGTTTCATTTCCCACTTGGAGTTGGTATTATCATGATTGTGGTAATGATTTTTCTGAGGCATATTTGATTAACTAAGTTGAAATTGTACTTGTATGCTATAATTAATAATGTGTAAGTAGGTGATACAAAACTAATTAGAATGCAACACAAAACTATCTGCAATAAGATACACAAATTTATCATTGCAGCATAGAAGAGCACAACAGAATATGAAATGGAATTTCTTCATTGATATTTCTGATCATGATATATGTGTGTGGTCTCCAAGTGCAGGTCTTACTCACATAACATCTGACAGTAGACACATGGTGGAGATCTCAAACAACTCAAGACAATTTGTACATATAGGAATGCCATGTGGCAGGTGTGATGATTGGCCCCAATTGTCAAGGCATCGATCACACTCATAAGTCAAAATTCATTAGCCATGGGTAAGTACATCATACTATAGAACGATTATAGCATTAAACATTTAATGATCTGTTTGTCTTATTATGGTATATGCAATGATGACCAAAAATTTGTTCTACATTAAGTTTTCAAGTCTTTTCTTTGGCCAGACCAGATACAGCTTCCCCAATTTCTCGATGAGTTATGTTCTGTATTTGGTACAGGTATGATCTGGATATGAACCATATCCAGATATGATGCTGCTTTAATTTTGAGTTGTATGCGATATGTTGGTTACAAAATCTTAGCTGTATTGAGCAAAATTTTTAGAAAGAAAGATAAGAGGATTAAAAAAAAAAACTAGACTTACCCTTAATTAGAATCTTGGTTTCTTAAAAACAATCATACCTTGATTCTCTTGTTTCAATATATTTCCAAATAGATTAATGGTATCTTGACTTTTTCTATGTTTTATACATGTTTCAGTTATATTGATATGTTAGCTAGTTTACAAGGAGGCATATTATCTGCCTTTGAATTGCTTCTAACCTTTAAATTTTCAAACCAACCGACTAAAACTTTATAGTTCATGCTAGGTAACGAGGAAATCATCCTGCTACCAGTTATGAGATTGGTCTCTTTTAGCGACTGTCCTCAAATTAAGAGATGATTAATGACTTTTTCTAGAGATAATTTTGTTCCTAAAATGAGAGCATTGTAATATTCTATTAATGGTTGTGCTCAAGCTAGTGTTATCAAGTGCCTACACCCATTGCTAGGTGGGTTTCCAACTGAATATATGAAGCTGAAAACTATTTTTACAGTTGAATGCAAATGTTCATGTACATTATAATGGCATTGATGATAAACGTATTAGTTGAATCCATGAACTAAAATATGGATCAAAATAAAGAATATAGATAACCAAAAGGGTTATTCTTTGGGAAGTATTAAAACTGTGTAAAAATAAAGAATATAGATAACCAAAAGGGTTATTGCCCAACACTTGTCTGTTAATAAATGAAATACATGATATATTTACTAAGTGATTCCTTTCCACCTAACTGTAGTCAATTTCAATGCAAGGGACTCATCTCTTTGCGTCAAGGATATGATAATGAGGTGATGCAGACAAGGATAGAGAGTAAATGAGTAACAGCCCATCCTTGCAGCCATGTCCCAGGTTCCCTCGGTTGACCCAAATTTAACACAAAATTTAGTGAATACATTCAGATTTTTTCTTAAATATGCTACATGGAGATATTGTTGTAGAACAAAAACTACATAAACACTACAGTTAAATTTTTGTTGCTAAACAGAACACTAAGGCCGCTATAGGCAGCTATAGATCATACTATATTGCAGCTATGGAAACTCCTACAAGCAGATTTTTCTGCACCATTCTTTATACTCCACTCTATTTTGTCTTTCCTTAGTCTCCTGCCCTTTTCCTCTCCAAGAGCCTGCTGCTCGTTTCCTTTTTTCCTCTATGAGACCCTCCTACCCTTTCTCGTTATTATAAAACCAATTTTGAAGATTAGTTTTCCAACACTTCCTCTCTTGTCTCTTCACCTTCTGGCTGATTCTTTGCTTACATATAAGGATTCCTTTTTTCCATTTAACGACTTTTCAGTTTTCACTAGATAAATTCAGATTTTTTATTAAGTATGCTGCATGCAAACATTGCTTTTGCAAACAAACACTATTGGTAAATTATTGTTGCAAAACAGAACCCTACAGGCTGCTACAAATCATACTATGTGCAACTACAGAGACTCTTACAGACAGAATTTTCTACAGCCATTCTTTACCCTCCACTCTTCTTTTTTTTTTCTTCCAAGAGTCCTCTGCTCTTTTCCTTTTTTTTTCTCTCTGGGTCTCCCTACCTTTCCTCATTGCGAAACCAACTTTAAATAGTTGTTTTTCAACACTTCATATCTTGCCTCTTCACCTTCTGCCTAACTCTTTGCTTCCATATGAGGACTCTTTTTTACCATTTGATGACTTTTCACATTTCTCCCTTTTAGAGTTAAAACCTACTGCATTGTCTCTAATTTGTTGTCGGCCGTAGTTGGTCGTAACATAGTCGGCCGTAGTCGGCTAGTCATTTATGTTAAGTTAAACTATAGTTGTAATGCAAATAATTAATGTAGTGTATTGTTGTGACCTTTTTCACACATCGCCCCATTGCAAATGGGGACCCTCTAATTTTTGCTTCGTTCCGAACTTTTGGCTTGATTTTGGTTTGTTTTATTGTGTCTCTCTCATTTTGTCTACCTGGGGATGTCTCCGCCATTGAGTTTTAACGTGAAATTTGGCCAACTCTGAGAATTAGGGTTTGTACTTTCCTGGTCAGTCCGAGGTCGAACAAAGTGAATAAGTTGAAAACAGAGATTGACATTGATGTCGGTATGCTTCCAGCAGGCTTCCACTGAAATTTTATTAGATTCTGACAACTTACTATTTTTAGTAAGCGCGTAATTTAGGGCATTCCGTCAGCACTTTTGAAGTTTCGATCGTCACACTGCATTCAGAGCACATTAGGCCACTCTTTGGCAAAATTTGAGCTGAAACGGACAACTTTCTATTTTTAGCAGTTCAGCTTCCGAAGCAAATTTCAGGGCTTGGATGCAAGATTTTTCGACGCATGTTTGGAGATTCCTTCTGGGTTTTTCAAGACCTTCGCAACAGTATAACATGCAAAATGAGATGACAACTTTCAGAGTTCAGCCTTCAAAGGCTATTTTTAGGGTTTGCATGTCAGGGTTTTCTTTGCATGTCTACATATTCCTTATGGGTTTTTCAAGAGCTTCGCGATGATGTGACATGCAAACGGAGATGGTCACTCATTTGGGAACTTACTATTTTTAGCAGGTGCATCTCGGCAGCTGCCTCCCAGCACTTCAAATCACGAACTGATCGCAATGCAACAAAAACGAGAATAAACGGAGACCATTTGATATGCATGCAGAACAAATTAGGGTTTCCAGCTTCGGGGCCTGAAAAGAGGGGTAAAAAGTCAAAATTTTCGAAAACCGGTATATACCACTGCGATCAGCGCCTTCCAAGCTATCTGCTGATAAAATTTGAATGCAAACGGAGCACTTACTATTTATAGTAAATCATTTTGGAAAGAGGCTAAAAATAGCAAATCAGCAGCAGGCGCTAACGTCAACAGGCAAGTCACGTGGTGAGGAGCATGTCATTCGAATTTCAAATCAAACGGAGTTGTGGAGATATCAGAATCAAGCAATTACTATAAATAGCAAACTACCTTCAAAATATGCTATTTTTAGCAGGCTAGCTCAGAATAACAATGTCAACAGGCTAATGGAGTCATGAAGATCCAGTGTTCAAAATTTCAAATCGATCCGAGCTTCGGAAGTGTGAAAATTGAGGGACTTACTATAAATAGCAGGGCATGGATAAACAGGTAGGAGCAGATAAAATTTCTAAGTCTTGAACTCGTCCACCTCCACCTTGAAAATGCGCCTAGTTCACAAGCATGATATGGAAAAAGATACTAAATGTTGAATATCTTGCAGGTACCCTCAAATGCGCCCATGCAAGGTGGAGAAGTTATGAAAATTTCTAAGGCATGAAAATATCCTGCTGGACATGCTAAATGCGCCCCAGCTTGCCTTCAAGATGTTTGAAAAAGTTTCTAACATGTTTCATCCTCCTGCCACCTCCAAATGCGCCCAAGTTGATAAAGAAGTTTGAAAAATTTCTAAGTTCAAGTTTTCATCCTCCTCCAATGGCTAAATGCACCCACCTCTCAAGAAGGTCAAAGATTCAAAAGAAGTCAAAATGTTCATCCAGCTCCCTAGCCTAAATGCGCCCATGCAAGCTGGTGAAAGTTTAAAAATTTTCTAAGTGTGAGGAATATCCTTCAGCCTAGGCCAAATGCGCCCTCATGCAAGATCTCATGTTTAAAAAATTTCTAAGTATAAAACTTTATCCTCTTCCAATAGCCAAATGTGCCCATGTTTGAGAGGCATGCAACAAGAAAGTCAAGGAGGGTCAAAGTCGTTCATCCTCTACCATGCCCAAAATGCGCCCTCACAAGAGACATGGAAGAAATTTTCTAAGTTTAAAGACTTTCATCCACCACATATGCCAAAATGCGCCCAAGGATAGCCAGTCAAAGGGTCAACAAACTTCATCCTTCATCAAGTAGCAAATGCGCCCAAGCTCAACGAGGAGTTAACAAGAAAGTCAAAGGGTCAAAGGCTTCATCCACCTCACATAGTAAAATGTGCCCACCTCCAAGCATGACATGCATAAAATTTTCTAAGTATGAAATTCATCCTCCTAGAGGTATCAAATGCGCCCAAGAGAGGGCATGTGGAGACAAAAATGAGGAAGCTTAAGAGTCATCCTTCAACACCTACCAAATGCGCCCAGGTTTAGGAAGTCAACAAGTCAAAAGGCTAGGCGTTGGAAATGTTAGGCCTTCATACATGCCTAAATGCGCCCAAGGTGAGGCGAGTGAAGACAAGGAGTTAAGGCGTTGAACAAAGTAAAGTTGGTAGAGGAAAGTTACCAAGGCGTGGCTAATATTCTTCATGACACATGAATTGTGCCCAAAGTCCATAACATGAAGTAAAATGTTCTAGGCGTGGGAATTTTAAAATGAAAATGTCCCTCATAGAATATAAAATGTGCCTAAGGCATTCAAGAAGAAAATTTTTCTAAGTGAGTTGAAATAATAAAATTTTCTCACCACAGGAAGATGATTGAAGGTGAAATTAAAGAATTTTCTAAGGGAAATTTTTTTCAAAATGCTAGGTGATTTAAAATTTTCTCTAAGGCGCAATATTTTCTTCCTTTTAGAAAATACGCCTAGACATGAAGATGATAAATTTTCCTGAAGCATGAATAAATTTGTCAGTGGATGAAGTCAGATGATGCCAGCTGCATAGGATTGATAAACTTTTCCAAGTCAAAGCAACAAGAAATCTTCACAGATATGAAGAACGGAATCAAATTTGTTAAAAAAATTATTTTTTCCAAGGTGCAAAATTCAAGAAAATTAAATGAACCCGTTCGTTGTGCACCCATGAGTTC
>VDFB02313781.1:0-11135 GCA_007258455.2 Sequoia sempervirens
TAAGCAAGGCTATCCTTTCATTTGAGGTGTGTTATGAGAATATGATATTGAAGCTATTTCTCCAAGGTTGCTGGAAATCAGTGACTGGGTTGTTCTGAGGACGAAACCCCTTAGAACCAAGGAGGTTTGGACGGAAACCCATTCCTTCAAGATCCTTCAAGATTGGTGGATTCAAACGGAGTTCACATCTGAGTTTATTGGTGAGTTTTGAATTCAATGAACAGTGGTTGTGAACAGTGTTGCAGCTACAGTGATCGCGTGAACAGTATCCACATGAACAGTGTCGTAGCTACAGTGATCGTGAACAGTAACATGTGAATAGTGAAACACTACAGTGCATGGGAATAGTATTTGCTACAGTATTGTGCAGATTTGAAGAGATTACCTCAAGGAAATTCAAGGGTTTGTGAAGAATTCCATTTGAGAACAGACCTATATCTACTAGCATATTTAAAAAACATTAAAGAAACATTAAAGATTATATTTGTTGCTGGCTGTATCTTTATTCCAATGGCACGTGGGCTTTTATCTGAGATTGGTTGGAAGGTTGCTCACAAGGGTTTGAAGACGTTTTTTTGCCTATGCAAGTTAACAGCTGTTGTAAAAGGGTTGTTGCTGTTGGTACAATGCATATTTGATGCACGTGGTCCTTATGCAAGGGCAAAATCACCACCTACAAGCCATACTGAACCTGCTGCACTGAGATGTGTAGGTCTGAGGCTGAAATGTCTAAGGCATTGACTCCATTCCTTCACCAATAGGGGGTTGCCAGGCGGTTGCACTCTAAGGACAATTGAATTAAGGTGGAGAAGGTTTCTACTTGAGCTAGGCATTGGAATCAAGGCTGATTATTGCTGCTGGTAATCTGTATCAGAATTACCAAGTTTCAACTACAGCTATCCGGGTATGATGATAATAAATGTACAGGCATTATATGTTGCTAAGTATTGAATGTTTGTAATAGCGAGTTTGCAATCTGTTAGTAATAAAAATCTTAAAAGCTTGCTACAGCAGTTAGCATACATTGCAAAGATATCGTTATTCCCTTGTGCATTTATATTTGTTATTTCTTGCTTTGCCTGGCAATAATATTATTATTTATAATCAAAACCCCAAGTCAATAAGATACATAAGGCAGAAAATTTGTGTTCTCAAAAATCCGGCTTAAGAGGGTTCTCACATTAAATCACCTTCAATCCAAAAATGAAACTAATGACTGAAACAAACAACTGAATACTAAAAATCTCTTAAAACCTCACACCAAACTTGAAAATGAAAATCTTGAAATATTCATCTACTAGAGCACACTAGAAAATCCCTAAATATTCATCCTCAAAACCAACCTTCTTTGGGAGAAGAAAGAACTCACATTCATTTTTGGAAAATGAAATTGCTTGAATAAGCAAGAAGACCCTTGTTGAAAACAATCCTCTATTTAACAACTTTTTTGAGGAAATAATATATATATTTTTTTTAATATTCCCTAAAAGTTATAAAAATACAATAAAGTGTCATTTTTCACTCACTCTTTAGTACCTTGGATCTAACGACACTTTATTTGATCACTTATAACAACCTTTTTAAATAATTAAATATAAGACGGCTTTTAATTTATAACTCAAAGTTACTTTTTAACAACTTAATTTAATTATTGAATTAATTTCCCTTCTTCCACCACCTCATTAGCCTGCAGAAAAAATTGTGAAAATAGGCTAGGAGTCATTAGTGAACTTATGCTCAAGAAGGGGACATAACAAGTTTTCAGCATTGCTACTATTCACGAGGATTTTCAGCCATTAGATCTGCTAATATCACTTTTCCAGCTGTCGCTCCATCATATAATTGCTGATTTCATAAGGATGTAATGTTAATTTATGAGGGTTTACAGATAATAGTGAAGGATTTCAACCTGTTTTCCATAGGAATTCGCTGCTGACCTTGACCGTTGCCTTGTGTTGGACCTAGCCATACCACCTATAGCCATCATACCATGGATATAGCTACATTGTACTACTATATGGTACAATCATGAGTGGGATTGCTGCTATAAATATATTCTAAAATTGTATTGTTTGCAGATCTGCAGTTATAATAGTAGTTGAATTAATAATTATAGGTTGCTACCTTAATGGAGGTCTTAATATTGCATGAATTTTGGGATTAATTACTGATTTG
Organism: Sequoia sempervirens; assembly: GCA_007258455.2. Classification (NCBI taxonomy): domain Eukaryota; kingdom Viridiplantae; phylum Streptophyta; class Pinopsida; order Cupressales; family Cupressaceae; genus Sequoia; species Sequoia sempervirens. The sequence continues at coordinate 2,176 of VDFB02313781.1, forward strand.
ATCATACTACTTTTTTTTAATCAATCAAAAGGTGGATGAGGCCACAATAATTATATTAGATTATAAGTAAAAGATTACAGCAAGAAGACATAATTATAGGCCAAGAGACCAAAGAGGATTGAGAAACTGGAATAATCCAAAGAAAGAAAAGAGGATAGGCACAACAACCCAACTACCATACAAAAAAATTGCCAACCTGAAAGCCAAAAGGATAGGTTCAACAGCCTAACAATCATGCATTGCAGCTACCACTAGAACTAGCAACATCCGAGGCATCAATTAGAGAGGAACATCAATTCCATAAAAATCTTCTCTCACATGCTTGAGGAGGAAGTGCAAGCAGTTGAACAAGCTGGAGGCACAAAGATACAAAGCCTCACCCAACTCCTTACAAAGGAGGTCCAATGATGCCAATAAAGCCACAGGAGAGTCAGGCAGCAAGCCTTCTCTCATAGACATGAGAACATGCAGCAAAGCAGGGGAATTAAGTATGGCCTCCCTTGTGAAAATACCACCAAAATCCGCATTACCAAAGCTAACATCATAATCTACCAACACCTTGTCTAGCAACTAGGGAGAGAAGATGGCATGTTGAAGATACTTTACTGCCAGGAAGCACACTAGCCCACTGTCGCTCAGAATATCCATGGAGCTGGATAAAGAGGAAACCAAATCTGTGAAGAGAAGCGACTTGAATTGGGAAGCCAACAAAATTTTCCCCACCATCACCCAAACAGCTTCCTCTATATGCTACTATTCATTATTGCATCATTTGATTAAAACAAGAAATACAAAGCCATAGAGTTTATGAATATTCTGCTTTTCAGCTACTATAAATTAGATCTGAGAATTTATAATTGCTCCTAGCGTTCACATCCATTGTTCATGCTAATATTAGCCAGTGATCTGCTGTCACACATAAATTTTTTTGGCATGTGAGGGTTACCAAAGATCATACCAGCCATTAATAGTTTGGACCTGTTGTTTCATGGTTGAAGCTTTCATGTATGTGGATTCTTTAAAATAATTATATTGCTGATCAGCATTACTTTCAGTTGGATTTGGCATCTACACTTCGACATTTTTCATCATTTCTTCTTGCACGCATTAAGAAAATTGCATATTTCCTAAGGTTGTTCGATTGGGGACATTACAAAATTGTAGGCTTCAGCATAAAAGAAAACAACTAAAAAATTTGCATGTCAAATAAGAAAGAGAAAATAATTAACTAGATCAAACAAGATTAAGTAATAGCAGAAATGACGAAAAACAAGTGAAGGATACGAGGATTCCCATAAATATTATTAGTAAGATCATTTGTGATGGCCTGCATCTGTGACTCTGAGTACAAGGTTGCCCCAGCATGGTCCAGGTAGATTGCCTCTGGTAAGGACAGCCATCCAAAAATAATAATTAGTAAAGATAATGAAATAGATTTACTGGCCTTACACCACTAAGCCCAAAATCCTATAAAAAATCATAGATTCATAAACATAAAAAGATTAAATAAAGAAATTAATTATAAATTGAAAATTATTGAATTTCCATTATGTCCAAGGCCTATGAAAAACCATAAAATTACAAAATAAGGTACAGAAGAAAAACAATTAACTCTAATTTTCAAATGTATAAGCTTCAATGTTCGTCAAATATTACATTTCATAAAATCTAAAATATTAAGCTATAGAAGTACATAGTTTGTTTACAGTGAATAGTTAAGAAGACAAAAGAAAGTGTACTTAGTAACTATAGTGACTCCTGACTTTAGCAGAAGAAATAGAAGCAGTGGACATATGATGTGTCTAATCTTTTACTCTATACAAATAAACAACAAAGAATACTACCCAACAATCCAAATCATTCTCATAATTAACATAAGATCACCATGCTTCCAAGTTTAGGACACAATGAGAATAAAAGTGTGTCAACATATCAGTCAAATGGCGCATTGTTTGAAAGTACATAAACATATCAAGCAAACTTTTGCATCCAACTTTCTTGACATACCTCTGGGGTCACATGTAGATTTTGTAGAAAATTATCATATTTAGCATGAAGCAAGGTGTGTTTTCAATTTCATTCCTTCAAGTCATCAATTATCATATTATTGATGCTGGGCCGACCCCCTTTGAAGAGTCATCCCTCTTGGGTGAAGAGTCATGAAGGTATGTATAAATATAAGGTTGTGAGAGGGTTCAAAAGCAATTATTTTCAAGGAACATTCTTTATATGAAGAGCAGAAATAAAAAGCTATTTAAGCAAATTTATGAGACATATGTGAGCAGATTTATAGCAGTGATTTGTGAGGAGAAAAAGAAGAAACAAAAGCAAGATCATGGCAGTTTATGAGCAGATTTTATAAGACATTATTGCAGATTTTGTGAAGTAACATTGTTATGCTTGATTAAGTTGAGAAGAAGTAATGTTTTTATCTATACCAATTCACTCCCCCCCCCCTCTCAATATAAGCGTGTGTTTCATCAAAGTATTCCCATCTTCCCTTGAGTTTTGGCTCGTATTACCAATTTGAGGAGTTTTGGCTTTTTTAAGTAGTTCTCCCCTACTGTCAACTTGTCCTCTTCCTCTCCCTCCAAAGTTATTTGGTTTTCTTCTCACCAACTTTTCTTTAGCCCTTAAGGCATATTGATAGCCCTCCTCTATTGTCCTCACTATGACCGTGCTCATCTCATCTTAGATTAGTATTTGAAGTCCATTAATGTACCTTGCAGCTTGTTATGTAGTTTCTTCCACATGCCCACCTCAAATGTTAAGCCAGTAAAATTCTTTAGTTGACACTAAATTCCATATACTTTAGATTTTGCAACTGCTTCAACAAATTGAGGTAATAAACAGCAGGTAGGTCAACTTTGTTACCATCCAATCCCATGTTCAAACCTTCTCCTTTCCTTTCCTTTGTTGATCCATTTGCACATGATCCCACCAAAGGGATGCATGACCTTTCAACTTGGTACTTGCCAACTTCACCCTCTTCAAGTCTTCTACAAATTCAAACTCAAAGTATTTTTCCATCTCAAAAATCCAATCTATCAATTTTTGCACTCAAACTTCCATTGTAGCACGAAGTCTCCATCATGGTCAATTCCCAATAAGAGGCATAGCCCTTCATAAGGGCTCATTCATGTATTATCCTTCTTGTTCAGCTATTTGTTCTACTACTTCATCTTCACTCACAAGATCTACCAATACAACTCTCCTTTGCGCCATTTCCACACTTTCAACCTTGCAACTATTGCTCTTAGAATCTTTGTTCACCCAACATCATCGTGAGCCACTTTTCCTCTTAAGCCTCTACAATTGCACAATTTCCACCACCTGCAACAAACTCTTCAAGGTTCTTCAAGATGGAATTCAAAGCAACCCAAGATCTTTTCCTTGCTCTAATATCAAATGTTGTAGACAAAAATTAGCTGTACAATGAAGGACGCAAATTTTAGCAGCTAGCATAGCCTTACAAAATTGCAGCAACAATTAGCTATCAAAATAAACACAAAATGTTTTCCCTTATTATTAAAAGTCACACATTCAAAATCTTCATCATGAAAATGGAACCTTATCAACACATCAGCTCAGAAGCGTATAGCTTGGCAACAATTACACAACAAAAACCAAAATAAAATCAAAACCTCTCAACTACAACCATGAACATTGACCTGGAAGTCATTCCAAATTCAAGGGTCTATCTCATTCCTGTACAGCAATTTTCTTCAAATTCTTTACCAATCACTCAATTAAGGTAGCAGTTTTTCTCACTTTCTTTTTTCCTAACTCTGCCCTCAAATTAACTTTGTCCAATATATAGATAGACTACAATGTTAACTGTCCGTGACCTCAAAATAGTGATGTCAGCCCAAAGCATAGGAATCATTCAATAATAGTACTAACCCCTGCAGCAACCATAATAAGATTATGACAAGGGTATCCTAGCCACCAAGAAGTGCTAAAAATAGTTGTAATAGTGCTAAGTTCCTAGTCACCCAACAGGTGGAAGAAATGACTGTCACCAGCCATCCAAATTAGCAAATGTTAAATATGAAAGTAACAGCTGCTACAGTGATGTGCTACGGTACCCACGGCTATAGTAACCACCCAGTAGTCACAAGTTAATTTTAGATGCCACTTACCAAGAAATAGAATATTTTGCCACCAAGTGACTACTAAAATAGTCATGCAAGGCCAGATCAGAATCCACGACCAGCATAAAAACTCCAAGTTGATTTATGAAACCCAGCCAGTATAAAGAGATCAGACCACAAACAAAGGAAGAAACCTGCAAACACAACCAAGAGGAAAACAAAGAAAATAAATTGAAAAACAGAAATCTTTTTGGGGTGCAGGATTGCACAAGCCTCAAATGCTCCAAAATCAAGGAGTTCGTGCAAATTCAAGGCATTTTTGTTGCCAAAAGTATATGGAAGGCTTGAGAAACCATCAAGTCGTGGCTTATCTAGGAAGGAAAACACTTTAGGATTGGGATCTCCTTCAACCAAAAATCATTTTGGTGGTCTCCTGTGATTACTTGCCAGGATCGACCTCTTACCAAAGTGCCCTAAGTCCATGCATTAAAATTCTTTAAGTGAGAGTTTTCTTTTATTTCAAACCTCTGCTCCAAAGCCACAAAGAACTAGCCATCTTGGCCAAAATTTAAAGCTAAATACAGGCTTGGCAATCAAGATTTTGAATCCTTTCAAACCATCATGGTGTCTGTGCCTCCAAAAATGTTGCATAAAGTCATGATTCAATGTCTACACCCTAGTGGAAGGATTGGAAGCAGTATCCAAACACTCCCTTCAAGAATTACAAACCCATCTGAAGGTATTACTGGCTTTCTCCTCACTACCCATGGTTCAAAACCTCAATGTCAAGTAGAACCTCCAATCCACAACCACTCAATGGTGTTGCAAGTTTCACACAGTTTGGTTTGCCATTTTGGAGCCCAAACTAACTCATTTTGCTTGGTGTCTTCTGTAGTAGTGTCTTCCCATTGAATCTTGTCTAATCCATTTGGGTTTAAGGTCATGATTCAATGTACGAAACCCTAGTGGAAGGATGGAAGCAGTATCCAAACACTCCCTTCAGGAATTACAAACCCATCCAAGGGTATTCTTGGCTTTCTCCTCACCTACCCATGGTTCAAAACCCCAATGTGAAGTAGAACCTCCAATCCACAACCACTCAATGGCGTTGCAAGTTTCACACAGTTTGGTTTGCCATTTTGGAGCCCAAACTAGCTCACTTTGCTTGGTGTCTCTTGTAGTAGTGTCTTCCCATTGAATCTCGTCTTATCCATTTGGGTTTTTCCAACCCCCTTGTCCTTTATGTGGAGATTAAAAAACTCTCAAGCATTTCTTCTAGTTTTGCCCACGAGCCCAAGCTACATGGAACTAGTTACATGATTTCTTCAAGCCTTTCCAGCCAGAGCTTTTTTCTTGGCATAAGATTATTTTAGGCAGCTGGCCTAATATACCTGCAAGATTTAGCCAAATTTAGCATGTGCATTCAAAATGCAAATTCTATTTTAGCATATTGAAAATAGAAATACTGATTTGTTTTAGGTTCTATTGTGGATGCTCATTTCTCTATAATACTATTTTATTTCAAGTTATAATGTGGATGTTCATTTCTCTATGTATACTAAAGCTATAATATGCTCTAATATTATTTTATATATCCAAGTCCAAGCCAATAAAGTTGCTCTGGAGGTTTCCCACTTGCAGACACTTATTGAGCATGTGATGTCCCCTCTCTAGACAGTTCTCAGGAACAGTGTGTTAGCCCTTTATTGGACCCTTGTGGGCTAGCTGGATTGGTTAGAGGGTCAGTGGTACTTTCTGAAGAGTTTGATCTTTCTGGTTTTCAGAGCCCAGTGACTGGTTCACAGTAGGCGTTGGCAATGCAGGAGTCGACAGCTTCTGACGGCACAGGATTATATGGTGTTTTGAGTGAGTTATGGGTTTTTAAGTGATTTAAATATTAATTGATTTAATATTTAATTATAAAGTCAAATTGACTTTATATTTTTAAATCACTTAAATATTCTCTAAAAGTGATTTAATATTTTAAAATCACTTAAATGAATAAAGTGCGCCCAAGTATTTAATTCATATACTATTGAAATGAATTAAATATTATTTAAAAGATTTTTATATCCAAAAGTGGCGTATCTTTCTTGGGATTCGTGCCTTTGCATAAAAGGGCATTTCTGGCAATGAGAAACTCACCTTTTGACAATTTCGACTTTGCCTTGTGATATTTCCTATGCATTCTCCTGTGATCAGGGTTTGAACAATTTATCCATTGGAGAACGATACCTCTTCAGTAGGGAGCACTCTTGAGATTGTGAAAGATCAATCGAATCAGTGCAGTTGAGAGCTTCATTCAAAGGTTCTACAGGCTTCAATCAGAGGTTTATTATTTGATTTTTCAGTTCAGAAGAGGGTTTCTTCATCTTGAGGCGTCCTCTCCAGCAATTCTTCAGTTTTCATCTTTGATTCCTCAGTAGTTGACTTGGGCCGTACTTTTGCATTGGTAAATGAGCTTGTTTTGGAAAGGCGTGTGAAGGAAGTAGTTGAAATGCCTTCCTCTTTGCTCCTTTTTTTGCTTCTATCTTGGCGTCTACCTCTACCAGGGCATTGTATCTCATTTTGGAGTGGGAGAAGTCAGATTTGGAGCTTAGGCGTGCTTATTTGCTTGATTTCATCATTTCCGGCTGTCAAACTGGCTTATTTCTTTAATTAAATAATCTGGAGATATTCTGGTATGTTTATCAATTGCAATCTATTTGTTACAGTTTAATAATGTCTTCTACACCTTCATTCTGAAGAAAATAGTGCAAATTTACATTTTATAAGCATTTATGTTGTGCGCCTCTTCTCTTCTGTCTATCAAACTTTCTCTAAAAAACACTAAATAACACTAAAAGACTTAAGAAATATTGGGGTTTGAGTTGAGAGCCAGCAGGGCTCATCACAGAGCACCGGGTTAATGCCCTTTGTACTATTGCTCATGTCCCAGCTTCTCCTGCCAATAAGGCTGTGTGTATAGCCACAATATTTATTCAAGACGTAGCTCTCATGGGTCCGAAGGATCCCCTCAAGGCCGACATCATGGCTAGTCTCCCTCGCCACATAAACAATATTCTACCTCTCAGCATGACCATGTGCTCCTTGATTGGCATGACAGTGGGAAGTTCCCTCAACTATACCTTTCTATTTCACGAATTTCACCTATTCACACAACTCCTACTGATCCAAAAGAAGGTAAAGACAAAGAGGACACCACCACGGGTTGAGAGCCCATTCCTTATGGCTAGGATCTCCCGGAAGGCTGGGACAGACCCCATGATAATTATCCCCTCCTCATCCTACTAGCATAGCTCTTGTTGCTTAGCGGTTTGCCTGCTTTCCTTATTCTTAGGCTATGCCATTGACTTTCGGGGGTGTGATTCAATTCCACTTGTCTTTTATGTGAATTCTGAGTTCTATTTTTATATTTTTAATCTATAAATGCACTGTTCACCAGAAAAAATAGTGTCTTCTTTTCAACTAATTAAAATAAGGCTTTCAAAACACTATATCCATGTCTGTTTTCACACAGGTGTTCTGTAATTCAGTTTCTGTGATTACTGATATAATCTGTATCGTTAGTTTTACAGAGCAAAATAAAATTTTCAAAGGACGTAAAATTATTTTTAAGCCAGAAATTTGTTCAGCTATTAAAGAAGCACAAAAGAAAATAACACTCCAACTATTTATTACACAGCGAAAAATCAATCAAAGACGAATGTACAATTAATTATAAGCCATAATTTTGTTTAACAGTTTCATAAGCATGAGCATCATTTAATCCTTCAAATTCAGTAACTATGAGGTTCTTTAATGCTCTAACAGTATAATATAAAGAGGGATTTCCGGAAAATATGCGAAGACGGTTTTTTCTCTCCAAAATCTCTCTTTCAGTATTATGGATTGTGGAAGCTTGATTTCTCAAAATACGGTAATTTCCCAATCAAAATAGATATTTTTAATTCCACATCTACCATTATAATATTTTGTAATTTCATACTACCAATATAATATAATCTTCAAAAACTAGAGAGATTTCTTTATCAATACTATTTCGACAAAGCCGCTGAATCAACCAAACGTGAATAAACAATTTTTTTCTCCAAACACAGCTTTCTCCAACCCAAAATTAAATAACATAAAACCAAAAATATGTTCCTCAAAAAAAACTTTTTACACCGTGATTAATTATCAAAACAGCACAAAATGAAACCAAAAAGTAAAGAAAACACAATTATTTTTAAGCTAGAATGTTGTTTGAATTATTTCACAAGCACAGAAATTCCTCGCTCACCGTTGAGTCTCTTGAATTCAGTGGCTCTGAGCTCTTCAATGCTCTTATTTCCTCTTGGGTAGCCATAATATTCGCCATATATTTCCAAGAATTCGGACTTGCAATTATTATTTTGTAATTTTGAATTTTCTACTTCTGCTGCCGCTGGCGTTTCTTCGCTTTTCCTGAAACTTGAGGACAATAAAACACAAAGCCTCGAAATCTTTGATAAATTTATAGAGAAAATAATAATTTGTACACAGATGTGTCTGAGAGTAGATATCATTTTTAGAAGCCCCGAATACATAGGGTTTTCTGAAATAGTGGAACTGGAAAGTTTTTTCTCCATTTTTGTATTTTTTTCTCTGTGAAGTCGGCGGCAGAGAGAGTCTAAGTTAACGAAGAACAGAGAGAACAAATTAGCTTAGCGGGGAACATGTCCATACGGTATTTTCCTTTTAGTGCGTAGCACATTCAATGGAGACCTTTTGGATGTGGCGGTCAATTTAGATCTCAAATCTGTGTATATATTTTTTCCAATTAAAAAAAGTGCGTTCCTTTTATGATTCGAAGTCATACACTAAAATTTCCACAGGCCTGTAAAT
>VDFB02313782.1:0-12102 GCA_007258455.2 Sequoia sempervirens
AAGACCACTTTGTTGTTTTTGGAAAGTGGAAACTGTAAATGCACTAAGTATAAAGTGTTAAATCAAATATTTCTTCGGGGGGTTTCTTGATTGAGTGATTTGTGGGGGTAATCTTGCAATGGTTGATTGAATTATTTTGCTTGGTTTGTGTTCTTGCAATGGGGAAATCTCAAATTGAACTCCTAACTCCACATAATTATGCTACATGGAGAAAATCAGTATGGAACTATCTCATGATGAAAGGTCTAATAGGTCATCTAAAGGACACCATTCAAAAACCTACTGATGCTAAAGAATTAGCAAGATGGGAGATTGATCGTGAGAAAACACTTGGATGCATATGTCCATTAGTCTCATTTGATTTGTAGTTTCATATTGAATCATCCGATACACCTATAGAAGCTTGGCAGACTTTTGAAAAATTGTATGGTAAAACAGATAAGATTAGGGGATATCAGATTGATAATGATTTGATGAATTTTGATCCTAAATGTTTTGACCACATCCAAGACTGCATATCCAAAATCAAGCAACTAAGAACACAATTGAAGGAATGCAGTATTGAAAAAGAGGATTTACAATTGATTTTGAATGTGTTATCCAAGCTGGGTCTTGAGTATTCAGTGTTTGTTTATGGCTTTCATACCCATCGTCTTTCTATGGGAGCATCATATGTTGATCCTAAGTTTGATGACTTTGCAAATATCCTAATTCAAGAGGAAGCTAAGTTAATGCACATGGGTCTAATCAAGTCTTCCAAGTCACAAGCATTGTTGACTAGTGAGTCAAATGTACAAAAAGAATTAGGGAATCTTGATAAGAAGAAAAAGAAGAAAAATAACAAGCCACATAAAGAATCAAAATACTCATCCTCAAAAGGAGAATCATCTAAGAAGGAGAGGCCCTTTTGTGCATATTTTAAGGAGGATGGACATGAAGAACACTCATCAAGTATAAGAAGGATATTGATGATTTGAAACATCTTCTCAAAAAGAATGACATTGATTTTCCTTCTAGAATGTTTGAATCTCCTCCTTCAAAATAGTCTAAAAGGACAAAGGCTTCCAAGCATCTATTTAGATATGAAAAGCTCCTTTTGCTCTTTCTGTAGTCCAAGATCGTGAGATGGGCTCTAGATTCCTAGCATCTCACTCAGCATGTGGCATCTTCAAGCACCTTATCTTCATTTTTATCTTGTCCCAATCTTATTCCAAAATTTTCCACATGATGGTAATTGGGAAGGGATCTATTAGTTTTGTGGGATACTCTGTAGATAAGTTTTCAGGTGGTTCTCATTTGAGAACAATCTTCTTTCCCCATATATTAGATTACATATGGTGAAGATGGAACCCAGACTACACCGAGTCACCAATGGCCCAGACTTGGAGAGTAGAGATATCATTGCTACTGGGGTGGTTGATCATTCATCTCAGTTGTATACCTTTGCAGATTTTTCTTCTATTGGTGACATTGTTCCTTCAACTATTGACCATATGAACCATGATTCAGAGGAGACATTTGGATTTTTGAATCTGGGAGTTCTCACATCAGATCTAGTACTTGAGCCATGCATTCCATCTCCACCCATTGCCAAAATGAATGATGCTTCAGATTCCATGCCTTAGTTCCTGTGACGAGCAGGATAAACATAGTCTCCTTATATGGCTACTCTGTGACAACTTCTTTAGGTATTTTAGGGCTTGCTTTCATGAGCCCCATCTTGCAGATCTATACACCATTGGCTTAGAAATTCATCTCTTTGATGAAGATTTCACCTTCTTCAGCTTGTCAGCAGGAACACTTTGACCCTCTTTTTCAATCTATACATGATCATTCTTTGTAGTTTGACGCGATTGTGGTGGATACTTTTGGACAACATTTGGAGGATGATTCTTTGTCTTTAGAGGGGACATCTTCGTCTTTGGATCATGTTCTACATTCATCTCTACTATATGTTGGATTGTCCTCTTCAACATTGTGGCCTAGAACGCCTGTTTGGAGTGTGATAGATTTTGGCATCGACATGGATACACTTGAGCATGCTTGAGAGACATCATCATACATCATTTATATTGTTGACATCCTGCATACATCCATGGTTTTGTTTCTTCCTAAGGGGAGGAACGTTGTTCGGTGAGATTGGATCATCTTTAGCATTCAATGTCGAGCTTCTACCATCATTGCAAGAGACTCAACATTGAGGGGGGACAACCTTGCCTCTCTTCTACTTCTCTCTTATGGGGGGGTCTTTTTCCTTACATGGGGTTTTTACCTTCTCATGCATCATTGAAAGCATTTCATTTTTTGTATTTCATCTCTCTTTTGGGGAGGAGTTTTGTCTCGCTGGGTTTTCTCCTTTTCTCTGTTTGTGAGAGATTTCATTGTCATTTCATTTGCATGTACATGGGTACCTAACATGGCCTCGTAGCCAGGACCCATCTTTGCATATTTCTATCATTTGCATAATAATTTTCTACTCCCTAAGTTGCACTTAAGGGGGGGTGTTGGTGTAAATAAAGTCTTGTACATTGTTAATTCATTACTAGGGGACTTATTTACATGATTAGTTAAGTTTACTTAGGTCATAGGAAGGAATATTTCTAGAAGATGTTAGTTGTCATTAGTTGTTATTTTATCTTTTGACAACTACTACATGTGAACCAGATAAGTGTGATTACTAGTCTCATGTCATATGATTAAGACACTTGTCATAATCCTATGACATCTTGCATCTCACCTTGGCTATATAACCGAGGGGTCTCTCATTGTAAAAATACACATCTCATATCATTGACATTGAATACAGTTTATTCTTGTTACATTATTTCTCTCTTTTTGTGCTTTCCATTTGGTCTCTAGATCTTGGCATCCATGGCCAATTCTAACAAAGATTAACTTGTTAATGCTTGATATAACTTCCAGAGTTAATGAATCCATAGGAGGCAGTTAAGCCATGTCATGAACCCAAGCGTTGTGTTGCATAACACAAGGAGACCAAGGGAACACACCTTGCAACAAGGAATGAATGGTAGGAATTGTTCAACCAACAAGAAAACTGTTAGGGAGGGGATGAATCAGTTGTATCAAATTAAAACCCTTAGCAATAATTAGATCCACATACATTCATTAAACCCTTAATTTGTTATAATGTTTAAACATGAAAAGTAGATAAAAAAAACTAAAACAACCAACACCATGCACAAGAGGACACCAGATTTACATGGAAAACCCTAGAAGGGAAAAACCATTGTAGACATGTAAAAATGACCTAACACCTATCACACATACTAAATGACATTTTCACATCATCAGAATCATTATCATCAAGTATCACTGCATTTGACATAAATGGCATCAAAAACCCCAATTTTTGCTATTAATTGAATAATACGACATTATTTAATTAATTCACTTTTTCATCAATTTCAACCAATTAAATAAATTTCATTTATTTAATAAAGTCCTAATCTAACTTTACTCTTGATTAATTAAATAATGTTAATTCTTTAATTATGTCACTAATTCACCTTATTCCCCTAAGTTGATTAAATTATTAAATCATAATGATTTAATTAACTCACTTTTCCTCCAAATTTGAATAATTTGAATAAACTATTCAAAACATCATAAAAAATAAAATCAAACTAATGCAAGTTTGTTTGCAAAAGTCAAACTTGATTTGCACATTCAACTCCAAAAATAATTAATTAATTAAATCAATTAATTAATCATTCTCAACCACTTTCCTGATTGAGAAAATTATGAATCACTAATTGCTCAATCTATTTCCTAACTGATCAATCTATTTCTCAATCCCATAGATTATTCAATCTATTTCTTCAATCACACTAGTCATGCAATCAATTTGCATAGATTATGCCCATCTAAATCCTCTCAACATCTTTCAATCATCGATCAAGATATTCTACTACACAATCCTAATCAACCATTTCAAATCGCAATTTCTATATAACAAACCTCTTTCCTCACAAAAAAGGGATCAAAGAATCAATATAGTTTATGCAACGAAGTAATGCCAAATTGACATTGACAAAGCTTCAACCAACATGTTCAATCAACATGCACGTTCTTCAAAGCTCTCACACACAACAGTGGAGGCTTCACATTGATGCGAACAACCACATCTTCATGAATACACTCCAACACGAGATGGTAACGATATTTGTTTTGGATTTCATTATCATTGCTTTTTGTCAATTACATTCTTGATTTCCTTAATAGCTTAGCTTTATTTCATGAGTAATGGGCATAAATCTAGATTGTTGTTTTAAATTAGATTAGTTTCTATTTTAGTTCAATTATCTTATTTACACTTGTAGATTTCCCCCTTACATAACCATGATGAGGATTAGCTCACTATATAGGTAATTGAAAAACTGGTACAAAGAGAATCATTGCCAAAATAGGACAAACTATCCAAAAAGAATCATTACCGAAATAGAAAGAAGATAGAATGTTATATAGAGACCATGATCTCAATGCAACAAAGAATCCACCACAACATCTTCAACAACACTTGTAGTCTTCAGGAGATCAAGATACCTCAACTCACTACCTTTAGCAATCTTGCATTATAGCTCGCATTTCATTCACACTTCTACACACTTAATTTCACATTAAAAAATTCAACTCTATTCCACACCATCTCGCATCAATTAACCTTGCATTTATACCATCCACAACTTGAAAAAACATCTTCAAGTTAGCTACACTCACCTTACTCTTAAAAATTCAAAATAGGTTGACACTAAGCATTCCCACAATGGATAAGAATGAAAGTGGACCAATGAAAAACTTAATTGGGACCCAAATTGAATCTCATATGCCACAATACACTTTCATTAATGCTTAAACATCTTTGAATGTAGTGTAAACACCAAGTCAGTTGTTACTCATGCAAACACCTTTAAAATTTGAATTACATGCTTCCTCAAATCCAAAGACAACTTGCAAACCACACACCACGCTTCATCACTATCTAGAATATTCCTCTACTATCCTAAAAAACATCAAACTCCTTCACAACAATTCACACCTTTAGAATGCACACAACTTGTACATTCAGACTGCACTGCCAAACACTGCAACTCTCTAGAACACCAAATCATGAATACTCTTGATGCAGGAAAGAGATCAAAACCATCAATATACCTTCATAATTGTAAAACCTAAAGAGAAATTGTGGAGAAACGTGGAGAAAAAACATTTCTCATAGACACCTCTATAAGCAACATAGTGAAACCAGTTCACACACTGGTGAACATAACTTCCTCTGGCCATCAATCTAGAAGCTAAAATTATAGATATAGAAGCTCTAAACACCTCTATCCAACATATCCAAACCACACAAGAAAATATTCAACCCCAAAAAAATATGAAGCAAAAATAGAAAACCTCTACAAACTAGAATACCTTTGCAACACCTTGTTTCCTTATTTTATCAAATTTTTCAATATCCTCGACATCTTTACAACTTCCAAAATCATGAACAAAATCTTATCAAAGTGACACCAATGAATTAATTGATGACAACATAGTGCAACTAATCAAATCAACAAAATCTCTCAATCATTGCATAACTGTCACCAATGATAACACAAGCTTGTTGACATCAATGGAAACATCTTCATACTTGCAACAATCTCCCCCTTTGTCATTGATGGTAACATAGGATGTGAAAAACCATCAAAGAAAACATACACAACATCCCTTGCAAAAGTATTTCTATCTCTCCCCTAATCAAATTTTTCTCTTTCATATGACATCTCCCTCTCCTTTTGTATAAACATACTTTTTCACATGACTCTCTTTCTCCCCCTTTGACATCAATGGCAAAGGAAATTTTTTTTTGCATTATTCTCCCCCTTTTTCATAGAACAAAGATACTTGCAACTACTATGAATACTCCCCCTTAGAAGTATACCCCAATCAACTCAGCAACCTCTGCATATTGACAAAATATATTCCATAAGTTACAACAATGCCACTACCTACTCCCCTTGAGAGGTATCCACCAACATCAATCTAGATAAGGAATGAATCCATAGATCCACTAGACTAATGCATCTCCATATGCATCTAGCTCAAAGGAGGGGAAATAAGCCCAAAATTCTCCTAAAGATACTCAAAACTATCCTTAGAAATAGCCTTAGTAAATATGTTAGCAATATAATCCTTTGTATGTACATATTCAAGCTTCACTTCATTCTCCACACCCTCCTCTCTCAAAAGGTGATACATAATTTATATATGCTTTGTTCTTGAATGCACCACATGATTCTATGAAATGTTGATTGCACTTGTATTATCATAAAATATAGAAATAGGCTCATCATACACCACTCTGTTATCCTTCAATGTTTGTCTCATCCATAATACTTGTGTGTAGCAAGATGCTACTACAATATACTCAGCCTTTGTAGTAGATAAATAAACAATTTTTTTTTTCTTACTTAGCCATGATACCAATCTACATCCAATCTAAAGAATGCACCACCACTTGTAGTTTGCATGTCATCCACACAACCAACCCAATCTACATATATGTAAGCACTCATTATGAAATCAATATCCTTAGGATACCACAAGCCATAACTCAGAGTTCCTTTAAAATATCTGAATATGCTCTTCACTACTGCAACATGTATCTCTTTAGGTTCTTCTTGAAATATAGCCAGAAGACAAATTGCATGCATGATATCTAGTCTAGTAGTAGTTACATATAGCAATCCACCAATCATCGATCTATACTTGCTCTGATCAGCCTTAGGGGATCCATCATCCTTACTCAATTTTCAACTAGTAACCATAGGAGTACATATTGTTTTAGAGTCTTCCATTCCAAAATTCTTCAACATCTCTTTAACATACTTTGATTGTGAAATGACTATGCCTTTAATTGTTTGATTGATTTTTATCCCAAGGAAGAAATTCATCTCCCCAAACATAGACATGTCAAACTCTTTTTGCATCGAGCTTCTACAAACTTCCTACACATAGCTTCATTGCCTAGAAAAATTATGTCATCAACATACACAACCACTATCAAGATTTGATCTTCATCAACTTTAAAGTAGAGATTACTATCTATAGTGCCCTTATTGAATCCTTACTGTATCAAGTGTCTGTCCAACCTTGCATACCAAGCTCTAGGATCTTGCTTCAATCGATATAATGCCTTCTTCAATTTGTATACCATATTAGGTTTATATGAAAACTGAAATCCTTCTGGTTGTTCCATGTAAAAATTTTCTTCTAATTATCCATTCAAGAAAGAAGACTTCACATCCATGTGATACACTTTAAAGTCCTTATGTGTTGTAAATGCCAAAAAAAATCTTATTTCTTTCATTTTGGCCACCGAGGAAAATGTCTCTTCAAAATCTATTCCTTCAACTTGTGCGTAGCCCTTACATACAAGCTTTGCCTTGTTTCTTACCACTTCTCCATTCCCATCCAACTTAATTTTGAATAGCCACTTAGTTCAAATAATATTTTTATTTTCTGGTCTAGGAACAAGTTCCCAAGTCCAATTCTTCTCAATTTGCATAAGTTCTTCTTTCTTTAAGAGAGGGGGACCAACCACATCAAGGCTCAAGTTACAAAGATCTGAGAATGGAGGGTTGTCCTAACTTACCTCACTCTAAAAGATGTCTAGGGGCAAGGATCGATAATGATGAGCACAATAACGTACTTCTACCACCCTACGGATCTTGATTTTAAGTTCGGGCTACGTGAGCTAGTTTTTACAATTGGTACTATGTCTCAAAAAGCTCTCCATCCAAGGAAAAGAGCGTGGTTTTGGGATGACAGCGTGATGCGTTGATATCTCTTGGGCACGCTTGTATCTGTATGGTCAAAAATAGTAAACACAATACAAACTACCCAAAAACTAATTGATAGCCTAGCTAGTTAATCTAGATTGTAAAAACATAATGAGAAAGTATATGAAATAGATACTAAAATGATAAAACAAGTAAATAAGAACTAGGGTGACAAAGATGATCTCACAAAGGTGCCTGCTCGCCAGCTAACTCCACACTTACGTTCACCTACACAAGCAATAAGGGGAAAATTGTTGTGGCTATATAGGGGCCTACCTCAATTAGACCCCCATTTTGGTGTTACCACCTCCATAGATAGCTAGAAAGCAACAAAGTAGAAATATGCAATAAAGGAAAGAAGAGAGAACAAAAACACTACAAATAGTATTATGCTACTTCTATCAAATCACAAAGGAAAGGGGTAAAACATTACCACCTCCACCAAAAAACTCACTAGCCAATGGAGGAGAATATGGACTTTGAAAAGTCACCACAACCGCAACTGTGATGAAGGGAGGTCTCGCAAGAATCCAAGCCCACACTTCTATGGATTTCTTGACACTTGCAATGTAGAGTTGATGAAGCTTCAAATGCTACTGTAATGGAGTGTTGGAATGCTACTTGAGAGTGAAGTGAAGTGGAGAAAATGCTAAGAGAATGTGAATCTATTGCTTAGAGGATGAAATGAGATGAGAATGGATGTTCTTGAAGGTGGGATTGGAATAATCTATCATTTTCAGGGTCGGTTGGTGGAAGAAGGACGTTACAAATTGACCCCAATCAGGTGTGTAACACCTCTGCCAACTTCAGATGCAGGAATCCGTTAGGGATGATAGTGCACCACGCGGATGTTCACACATCGCACATTAGTCCCTGAAAAATATTCTCTCACTAACACAAAGGATAGATGCCAAGTGGATGGAAGGCAATTGGGTGATGTGGAATTTTTCCTTCAAATTTGATTTTCTAAGGTGAGGGTGTGTGGAAGGGGAATTTGTGTAGAGGGTGCAAATTCACTCCTATACATTTCCCCCCACTTTAGAGAGCATGAGTACTGATGAGTGCTTTGGTAAATTAGATCAAAGAGTTAGTAAGGTTAGGTATTTGTACCTAAATCATTGAGGAAGTAGACCACGATCTGGTGAGCTCTAAAGTGCAGGATAGGCAAAGGACTCCACAGGTACTCTCCTTGAGGAGCTTCAAACAAAGACTACATAGCCCTGCAGAACTCTGAAGCTATGCAAAGTACATAGAAGGATATCAAACCAATGATGGACAAATCCCACAGGATGAAAGCATCTCACAGGCTTGCATACCTACAAGGAGGAAACCCCCAAGATCTCTCACATGAAGGAAGCCTCGAGAAGTAAGTGCCTTATAGGCCTACAGACCTGCAAGAAGGTGACCCCAAGATCTCTCACATGGAGGAAGCTCAGAGATGTAAGTGCCTCACAGGCCTACAAACCTACTATAACTAAGGTAAAAATCTAGGTTAGGATGAAATCAAATGCATAAACCAAACCCTAGCTAAACAATGAAGCACAAGGGATGAAATTAGCATAAAATAAATGAAAAATTTCACCAAACAACCTTCATGTCCTCCATGACTAACCTTCATTTCCCTTCACCATTTGCTGTAAAATGATATTTTACCTTAGATTTTAGGAGAAACAAAGACCTATGACAAAGACTCAAGCAAATATTGAAGGATTTGACTCAAAATTGCAAGTGTACTCAAAAATTGCAAACATGGAGAAGTTTGCAAACATGAAGTGTGTAAACATGAAGTATCTCAAGTATCAAAAGTGAAGCATGAAGTATGAAGGGTACCAACATGAAGTGACAAAATGAGGTTGACATTTCCTTTTTATAGAAAAGTCAATTTTGGATAAATGGACAGGATTGAAAGTTTGACAAAGCCCCTAGATCAAAGGCTGAAATTCCATGTGACAACTAGCAATTAGGGTTAGGGAAAATTTTGAAATGAAGGCCTAAGATTTGATTTTAGGAAAATCAAATCAAAGGTCAAGAATGCATGTGACAAGAAGATATTGGGCACGAAAAATGAAGTTGTTGGAGAATCAAATAAGAATTTAAAATTATTTGATTCAAGAGGTGATGTTGACCTTTTGAATTAAAAATTTAATTCAAGAATGAGGTAGGGTGCATGTAAAGTTTATTTATTTAAATAATTAGGAGGAAATAGTTAGGAATTATGACATTAGTACATAATTAAATAATTTAATTATGTGAGGAGGATGTTTGACATAGAAAAATGTGGTTTGCGGGTCTAGGTCATTTTTATGTGTCTACATTTTGCCCCTCTTTGTCATAATGCAATTTATCGTGTTATGACAAAGAAAATGAGTCAAAATATGACCCATCATGAAAGTGAGGAGAGGAAGGATGACAAGGAGGTAGCGGTATGCCCCCTTTAGAGGAAAGATGGGTTCAAAGAACATGAGTGTGCTCTTGAAATGGATGAGAAGACTAGAAGACGAAGGACAAAAGTATAGGGGAAAATAGATAAGGATGATAAAGATGTGGAGTAGAAAAAATGCTAGAGCGGAAAAGATGAATGGTAGCACAAAAAAGATGTATGTTAGGATATAAGACATGGAGGTTAGGATGAAAAAGAACACTTCAATATTTTCCAAAGTACTAATAGGTGTTGCTTTAATCATCATTGGGTGGATTATTGTAATGGCCAACAAACACCATGATATGACATAAATCAATGGTGTGCATGGTCTCACCATCACATAGAATGAGCAGTCGTAGACAAGGATGATTATGAGTCATATGAGGAACTCAATTTCCCCAATATTTTTGTCACAACCAACCACAAACAAGAAAAATGAGCAATGAAAGGTTGCTGCTCCTCTAAATCCTATGCATGACATCCTCAAGGAACTAGTCCCATGACAATTTTGAAAGATAAGACAATCATCATGATACGTCATTGCTCCTCTAAATCCTGATGCCAGGACATCCTCGAGGAACTAGTAGCATGATAGTTTGGAAAGATAAGACAATCATCATGATATGTCGTTGCTCCTCTAAATCTTGATGTTAGGACATCCTTGAGGAACTAGTAGCATGACAGTTTGGAAACATAAGGCAATCATCATGATATGTCGTTGCTCCTCTAAATCCTGATACCAACACATCCTTGAGGAACTAGTAGCATGATGAAAAATAAAATGACAAGTGTGATAAGATTAAAGACAGTGTTTTCCAAAGTGTTGTTAGGGTTAGAAGGAAGATATCTAGCAATCAAATGCAGATTTGATCAATAAAACAAAGGAATTAAAATACACACAAAAAATTAACACAAAGAATTTAATGTGGTTCACCCAATTCGAGCTACATCCACAAAACTACAGCCATCCAATGAATTTATTATCTAGTACAAAAATTATTACAATCTTGTGAATATTCGCCTTTTTCATCATACTATAATTCCCATCCCAACCCCTTATAACAAGCTTTTAGAAGCTTCTAGAATTAGGGTTCTACAAAGTGAGTTTTTTTCTCTTTTGGCGACAACACGAAATAGTGGCAAACAAAACAAAATCTCAGAGGCTATTTCCCCCAA
Organism: Sequoia sempervirens; assembly: GCA_007258455.2. Classification (NCBI taxonomy): domain Eukaryota; kingdom Viridiplantae; phylum Streptophyta; class Pinopsida; order Cupressales; family Cupressaceae; genus Sequoia; species Sequoia sempervirens. Next base: position 11,443 of record VDFB02313782.1, read on the forward strand.
ACCCCCACTTTTTAGGGGCTACTACCCCAAACCCCTACTCGGGGCCCACCTCGCCCCTAGACCTTGGTGAGGATACATGAAGAGTGTACAGTATAGCATGATTAGTTGTCACATACCAACAAGTGTTTGCCAAGTATGTTCAAATTTCAAGTGTATTGATGCTAAGATGCCAAGTTTGACGAAGCCTAGGTTTATGTTGAGCGAGCTAATGTTTGATAGATGTCAGGTAATGCCAAATTCATGAAGGACACATCTTGAATGATGTCGATGTCGAGAGGATCGGTCCTAAAATGTCAGGAGAATCCCTCAAAATGCGGTCTTATACCTTGATATTTCTCTAAATGTGCAAAACAACTAAGAAACATGAATAACAAAATACCAAGGACACCTCAAAGATTAATGAAGAGTGGTTCGAAAAGGAATGCAAATAAGATAAAACACAAACACTTTTCTCCCTTGTTATTAATTTACCTCTTTGATTGGCCCTTGCTTGGATTGGTTATGTGCTCCTTAGATGATTGTTTGAATGACTATAGGCAAGATTCAATATGCAAAATGATTAACAAAGATGGTTGAATGATTGAAAAGGCTTGAAGATTCAAATGGACAGCATGTAGTTATCAAAATGCAAAGTGTTTTAGAAGGCAAATTGGCAGCATA
>VDFB02313783.1:0-47116 GCA_007258455.2 Sequoia sempervirens
AAAAACTGAACAAATCTTCATTCTGCATACTTGATTACATTCTCTGTCACATTTGAATCATTCTAATTTTTTGAAAAACATAAAAATTGCATCCTGGGACTCATTTGCCACCTAGGGCGAATTAGTCCCTCTACACTTTTTAGATAGTAGTTTTGTGCTTTTTCTAGCACTTTCCTGCATTTCTATTTTCTGTATTTACATCTCTATTACAGTTAGCAATTTTTTTGTTATTTGCATTTCACATTCTTAAAATAGCTTGCATTTCTATCCACCCTTCCTTTGTGGTACTTGCATGAGTGTTTGGTGCCCCTTTGATAATACTTTAGTGAGACAAAGTTCTAGACTCATGGCATCCCACGATAGCACTTTTGATGTGGACCTTGGTATCTCATGAGCTCCTACTCCTAGTATGGATAATGGTGCATTAGGCCTTGATAATACCACTTCCATGCCTTCACCTTTCAATCCTATGCATATTTACAATCAAAACAAATCCCTCCCGAAAGAATAATTCATTAATATTCATGAGGATTTTGCACATTTACAACAAGACTTGTCACTTGAAAACATTTCCGCCACTGCTAAACCTGCTATTGATGATCTTCATCACTTAATTAAGAGTGATGATGGCTTACAAGTGCTAAATTTTTTTGCCAAGATTTACAATAAACATGCCTCTTCAAATACCCAATCCGCAAATATTCTTGTAAGCCAAGGAACACCTCAAGTTCATCCAACTATAGCTTCTATACCCACTTACACCAATCTGCAAGTCCACACAACCATGCATTAACCTAATTATGTGGCTATTTCTTTCTTTATTTCCACTAGCATTCCTACTTCTTTTGTGGCATCGCAACCTCCTTCCACCACTTTCACACCCCTTAGTATTCCTTTCACCTCCCCTAACATCACTTACACTCCATCACCATTTTCCCTTCCACCTCAACCTACTTATTCTGATCCTTTTATTACACAACTCCTTAACACTATTTCATCCATGCAACATCGACTTTCCACCATTAGTCAAGGTCAAACTTCTCCACCCACAATCTTGCCCACAACAGCCCCTTATCATTAGATATCTTATGTACCCCGATGTCACAAGGGATAGAAATGTCGAGATTTGAGAAATATGAAGGAAAAGGAGACCCTATCAACCATATCAATGCTTATACCACTTTCTGTAGTGACTTTTTCCTTGATGATAAACTCTTAGGAAAACTTTTTCGAAGGACCTTGAAAGATACTGCTTTAGAATGGTTTTCCAACTTGCCCAATCATTCCATCCATTCATTTAATGAATTGGTGGAAGCTTCCATTAGTCACTTCCAAGTGCACATGACACCTAAAATGACAATGGCTAACCTTATGAGATGTAGAAAAAACACAGATGAAAAAGTGACAAATTTCATCTCCCATTATCGATCCTTATATGCTCATGTTGATGTAAAAATTCTAGATGCACATCTTCAGAAGATGTTTATTGAGAATTTGCACACCAACCTTCAAGATAAACTTACCATTATGAAATTCCCTTCATTCATGCATTTATGCACAACACTATGTGATTATCAAATTTTAGTTTCAAGTCGTGAGTCAAAATCCACTTCTAATCGAGTTGACAAACCTAAAAATAATAATCCAAACCACAACAACCTGCAAAAAATTTGCAAACCTAACCAAGCCTTTTTACAATTTAATCTACCTCCTTCACCACAACCGCAACCAACTCAACTATTTCAAAATTCAATGGCCACTACTAAGACAACTATGCCTTATCATTATGGAGATCCAAACAGACACTTCACCCCTTTACCCAACACCCTCCACCATACAATGAACCAATTAATTAAAAAATGAATGCTCAACTTACCACCTATTTGCCAATTTGATCCTAATCAATGCTTACCACCTACCTTCAAACCTAACGCTTATTGCCATTTTCATCGTCAAAATGGCCACAACACGAAACATTGCAAGCATCTTAAACATTTAGTTCAAGACCTCATTGATTAAGGTGAAATGACCATTATGGGTGTTAGTGATCAAGACAATAAGTCTGTCACACCCCCTAACCAAAATTTGCAAATCCTCACAAACCCTATGCCTCAACACACCACCTCATTTGTCAAGGCTAGTGAACCTTCAAAGCTTGATGTAATGACTATTGATACATACAACGAACAACTTGATACATCTCCTCTTGATGCCCAAGCTAGTCCTATGGATAAACTTGTAGCTGCGATAGATGTTATCCCTCGCAAGGGCCAAACCACTAAATCACTTGATATTACTTTTTTTCCTAAGGATATACTACAAAAAATTCTTGATGGTCCTCTCTACATAGCTAGAAAATTCTATGATAAACCTACTAATGGGATATTAATAGATCCTACTTGTGGTGAGAATGTGATCAAAGAATAATTTCTAGTATTACATAATCTATATCAAGATGACTATAATCAATTGATTGCATGGATTAAAACACATAATTTTTCTACATGCCCTACAATTGGATCGATCATGCTACCTTTACAAATGGGACCTAATACTTTGGCGGTAACATTTTCCATTATTCCACAATCTAACCAATTTTGTTTATGGTTAGGCCTTCCTTGGTTTCACTCAATGAAAGCAGTCCCATTAGTTGTTCATAAGTGCTTGAAGTTTCCACATGGAAATGAGGTATTTACTATACACAATAGTGGCTTTAATACTTTATCTTTGAAAGGTAACATTTGATTAGAAATATTTTGGCCTTAACCCATGAAACCTATCACTCCTCATAAGGACTTCTTTTACATTGCTTATCAAAAGTTTAAAGGTAAAAAGATTGTTGAATTATCTCTTCGTAATAGATCTCCATCCACCTCCATTAATCCTATCCTTGATGAAACCATGATTAAACCTAAATATTATATTGACCAAACCATCAAAACTTCTAAAAAATCTCGTCCTAAAACTTCCCAGCCATTGTTTAAATGACCAAGAGAAACTAAAATAACTTTTGTCTTACCTCCTCATATCAAACAAGTATATAAAGCAAAAGATAAAGTGGTTGATCCATCCTCTTCAATTTCTCTTGCTCTTCCCCCTTTAGAAGTAGAACCTATGAAACCTCAATCCACTCTTAAACCTCAAAAACTCTAATACAAAATTAAACAAAAGTGTGGTGCTTGGGAACATCAGCGTTATCGTCATCTCCTTGCCCATCAATCTCATATGGAAGATGATCAAGATAATCAACCTTCACCCTTGACAAACGAAATAGATGACCACCTTCCCTCTCCTGACCTACCACATGATAATTCAACCCAACAATTGCAACAAAACCAACCCGTTCAACAACCGCCACTCTTGATACATCCATCCTTAGAAATCACCCTTCATCCTCTCGTCGCTATTAATTTTGATAATAATGATGATACGATGATCAATAAAATAGATAAATAAATACACAATGATTTGAACTCTTTATTTTCATCTACAATGAGCTTAAATGATACATCCTCTCCACCAAGTGAAGAACCTGGTAAAACCTCTAGGTCAACACTTGCGATTCCTCCATTGGATAGCCAACCATTTTTGCATTACAATGAATGTGATTGGGAGGTGGATCACTTGATGGATGACTTGCATTTTCCTAACTAGTCTCTCATATTTTACTTATTCTTTGTTTTCTTTTTATTTTCATGTGTGTATCATGTTCCCCTATATCATGCATTTGATGTTTCCTCTCCTTGTACACTTCTTCTATTCATACCTTTATTCTTCTATTTATCATGCTTTGTTTTGTGTTTTCCTTTTGGGGATGATGCAAAGCATAGAGATTCCCTATGTCTCTTCCATGTTGACCCAATCAGTCCTTCTCCTTTCATATTTTTTTGTGTTTTCCTTTTGGGGATGACACAAAGCGTAGAGACTCCCTATGTCTCTTCCACGTTGACCCAAACAATCCTTGTCCTTTCATTTTTGTTTTGTTTTTTCCTTTTGGGGATGACACAAAGCATAGAGACTCCCTATGTCTCTTCCACATTGACCCAAACAATCCTTGTCCTTTAATTTTTGTTTTGTTTTTTCCTTTTGCGGAAGACACAAAGCATAGAGACACTCTATGTCTCTTCCATGTTGACCCAAACATTCCCTTGTCCTTTCATTTTTGTTTTGTGTTTTCCTTTTTGAGGTGATGCAAAGTGTAGACACCCTATGTCTCTTCCATGTTGACCAAATGGTCCTTTTTTCCCTTTTTCTTATCTTTTCTTGTGTTTTCCTTTTGGGGATGACGCAAGGCATTGAGACTGAAATGTCTCCTTCATGTTGACCCAACAACTCTTTCCTTATCGCACTGCTTTTCACTTGTTTTTTCCTTTTGGGGATGATGCAAAGCATTGAGACCACAATCTCTCTTCCATGTTGACTGAAAATGGACTTTTTTTTTTCCTTTGTTTTGACTCTCTTTGTGTCATTCTTCTAGTTCTATGTGTATTTGGGGAATGATTACAGTTATGAAGTCTTTCATATTAAAACATTATAGCAATGAACATACTGACCCAAAATCCATAGATCCCTTATGTGTTTGGTGTGGTTTCTTTTTTGGGGGGTAACTTCCTCCCTTTCTTTGTTTTTCATTTTTCCTTGACATGATGCAGCCTACCTTCGAAACATATGACTTGGCATAGAGCTTTCCAGGTTGGCTCCCCTATCTTGTTTTCTTTTTTCCTTTTCTTTTCTTCTGTACTTTCAAGTAATTCCTCATGGAACAATGTGTAGCAATTCCTTTAAAGTGGGGGGAATACATTACCATTATTTCATTGTGCATTCATGCTTCTTAGTTTAGACTTGTCATTTATGTGATGCGTTTGTCACTTTGTGGATGACATTGGATGTGATGTCCTTCATAAGTGTGATCTATCTTAGCATATTATATTCCTCTTTATTGTTTGATGTGACACAATGCATCCCCTAAGTTGTGAATATACTATTCTTGGATTGGTACTGTCTTGGAGACATTAGACACAATGTCCCCTAAGTGTCTGACCTTGCATAAAATGAACAAGAATCCTTTGAACAATCTTTTATATTTATTGCATTCTCATTTGGCCACCTTTCATAACACAAATTGCATGCCTGTGGCGTCATCTTATTTGTTTGGCCACCTTGCATATCACAACTTGCATTCCTATGGTGCCATCCTATTTTCCTTAAAATTTAAACTGACATTTACATTTCATTTGGCTTTGTGGCACCTTGTTAAAGTTATCAAGTGGTATAAATTTTTCATGGTTGAGCGGGAAGCCCAACTAGCAGCATGAATTTTCCCCATAGCCACTTTTGTCTTTGTGAGTGCATACAACTAGCATATGTATCTTACTTTTTGGGCTTTCTCACCCCGTAGACGACTAGTTCTATGGTCCTAGAGTGAGTGCACATTCTCTTTTCCCAAACAATCATCCTAGATATCTTTTCACAACTAGTTGGATTGATTATCAAAGCTTCATTCAATTCATTTCAACACTTGTGTGTTCCTTTGTCTTTATGTCTAGCTTTCCATGTGATCTTTATCCTCGGGGATTGATCATCTCTCTTTATTTTTGCATTCCATGTTGCTAATGTAAGTGCATTCAAACCCTCTCCTCGATGTTCATGGCTACTTTAGTGTGAGGAAGTAAGTTCCTCCTCTCACTAAAGTGGGGCCTAAATGTGGTAGAAAAATGGCTATTTCTCATTTTAATGGCTTTTAGGTCTTGTTTCATGGTGTTGAAACTATGTTGCTTTGATTTTATGTTGTATCATGACTTGAACATGCTTATTTAGGTACTAAACTCAAATAATGACATCTTGTGAAGGTGTTGTGAATTGTTGTAAGACATTTCCACATTCTTCTAGACTGTATTCAATACATTTCACTTAAAAATAACCTTTTTACACATCAACAAGTCCTATGTTGAAGTGTTGTAAAGTCTTGTAACAAGCCTTCATGCTTTTCTAGGCACATCTCCTTATTTACACCTTTATCATGCTCAATATTGTATCTTTATGCCCTCAGATTCTTAATTAAGTGTATCTTTGCATATTATCCTGACAAACAACATTAAACACAACATTATTAGGTCCTAGGTGGGACCCATTCGCCATGATTGGTGAATAAGTCCCGCTTGGCTTGAAATTAAAAATATTTCAAATTTCCTTTCGGGATTTTATTAAAATTCACTTTATGTCAGCTTGTGATGAGGTATGAACAGATAGTAAGGCACAAAAGGATATGTGCAAGATCATCATGGAAAAAACAGGCCCTTAAGTGGCAAAAAATTTAGAAAAATCAGAGTTAGGAAACTTGACATAAAAATTTGAATAAGTTATCTATATTTTTTAGAAAATATGTAAGAATAGAGTCTGTAGCAAATTGAATGTAGTTTCTAAAATACTAGATTTTTTTTTTTTAAAAAAATCTATTTGTTGAAAATTTAAAATTTCAATGCAATAGTACTTAAATTTCAGGGAAAAAATAAGAAGTAGGTGTATGTCTAACCACCCTAACCACAATAAAATGATAACATTTTTTTATAATATTTTAGATATAAGTAGAGGACTTGTGTCCCGATGTGATGCATATTTTTTTGTAATTTTTTTCCAAGTAAATAATTAACTATGAATTTTTTATTACAACTTTTAAAAACTATAAAAAACTCGTATGTCTGACCACCTTAGCTTGGTCAAAACTTCATGAAATTCATTTTTTCTTTTTTTAATCCTATAGTATACAAAGCATAGAATGAGATGCATGTTTTGGATTTGAAAAATGTGATACATTTTAAAATCTATAGATGTTTTTCAATCGGCCTATCTATTAGGACCTTAGTCATAATTTGAATAGAAAATGAATAATAATTACTTATTAAATTCAAAGTAAAGCATAATTCATATTGGTGGAAAGCTAAGAATCTCCTTTAAAAATCCTTTTCATTTAATCAATTTTGGGTTAAAAAAAAGTCATCAACCAAATACCCATCATATTGCCACTTTTTGGCCCATCATGATCCTGCACATACCCAAGAATTGTATCAATAATTGTTTTTAACCTCATTTTACATCTCCTAAGTCATTCAAGCAATCCTCTAATAATCTCCTATAATAAAATCATTCAAGCATCTTACATCATCAACAAAAGCAACTATTGAACTACTTTGAAGCAACAATTGACATTACTTTAGACTTACAAAATCAATGATTTGGTGAGTTAATAGCATTTGCATGTTGTTATTTTACATTTCCTTTGCATTTCATTTATTTCAATTGGGTTTGATTACCAAAACGGGGTTTGACCAAGGAAAACCCCTATTTGCTAACCCTCCAACATTTTTCCCCTTTGCATGGGTCTTTATGGCCTTTGTTTTGTAGATTTGATAGGTTTAAAAGTGTTGAAAAGTGGAAATCAAGTCAACTAGGATCTTCAAGTCAACATATCATTATTTCAAGCTTATTGAGTGTTTTCTGTCTATTACCTATAGAACTGACTTCAATAACCTCACATTCAAACATTCCCAAATTTGGTGTTGCAGAGTTGTCTTATTTTCCAGAAATCTAGGAGTGGAATGATTCACCACCCTTGGTGAATGAGTCCCACCTAAGGTCTGGGAATCTATATTTTGTCAAATCTCGGATCCTGACTATCGAAAATTAGTTCTCGACACTTTTTCATTAGTAAGAGGACTAATTCGCCACCCTAGGCAAATGAGTCCCACTCTGAAAAACTAGTAAAATTTATCAACATTCTTGATATTCTAGACAACTCATATTTCATCCAAGTGCACTCAAATTTACCCCTGTGCCTTCTATTTTGTATTATTTCTTCATTTTCATAGTTATTGGCATATCACAATGTGTTTTCAAATGTAGCTTAAATTGCACTTTTCCATTCATTTTAGTTCATTCTAATCAGTCAATTACATTTAGTTAAGTTCATTTACATCATATCACATAGCATACATCTTAATTTGAGTGTTACATAAGCATTTTGGGACCTAGATCTCTCTCCTTTTAGGTGAAAAACCCTAGAAGTGCAAGAGTAAGCATCCTTAGGGTCCCAAAATCTATGTCACAGGATGACTTATTTCTATTTACGAATTTCTAGATTTTTCATTTTTTTTATGTTACCAAGATGCTTGTTTGCTAGGTTTTCACCTAGCTAACTATTTTTTGATTGATTTTTTATTGTATTTATGATGATTAAGACAAGGCTCTCAAAAGCTATGCATAGAACATCTTCAAATGAAGGCTATTGATTGGTGTTGATTGTGGTTCACTTTCAGGGGTAGGGAGTTGGTATGCCCTCGATCCAAAGGCTTCTCTAACAATGTAAGGTCCTAAGCAGTTTGGTTCAAACATTCCTATTTTTTCTCTTTCTACTTGATTCTTTGGATTTTCCATTAAGAACAGGTCACCAATGTCAAAATTTTGATTCAAGACTTTCTTGTTGTAGCTACGATGAAGACAATTTTGGTATGCTTGAAGGTGATCTAGTGCTTTTTTTCTTTATTTATCTGGGAACTCTAGCTCATGTAATCTTGACACACGGTACTCTTCATCATCAATATGTTGTTTCAAATATACCTTTAGGAAAGGAATCTCGAACTCAATAGGAAATATGTACTCATAAATGAATACCAAGGAATATGGAGTGGCACTAGTGGGAGTACAGATGCTTGTTCTCTAAGCCCATAAGGAAGGGTTAAGTTGTAAATTCCAATCATGGCCAACATCATTGACAATCTTTTTAAGGATTCTAAGTATTGTTTTGTTAGATGCCTCATCTTGGCCATTACTACCTTATGGGTAATATGGAGTGGAAAAGTGGTGTTGGATATGGTATTCTTCGTAGAGGTGATAAACTTCTTGGTTTTTAAATGGGAAACCATTATCTATAATTATAGATTGAGGAACACCATATTGCTAAATAATATAGTTAAGGATAAACATAGAAATCTTTGTGTCAATAATGTAGGTCATAGGAATGGCTTTGATCCACTTGGTAAAGTATCCAGTCGTAGTAATGATGAATTTTTGACCATTGGATGATGTAGGATGTATCTTACCTATGAGATCGAGTCCCCATTGGGTAAAGGGCCATGGTGATGTTATTGGGTGGTGGTCCTGTGTTGGTGTGTGTATCAAGTGTCCATGAATCTAGCACTCTCTACATTTCTTGACAAAGACATATGAGTCCTTTTCCATTGTAGGGCAATAGTAGCCCATTCTCATAATCTTCTTAGCTAAGGTAGGACCGCTAGAGTGGGATCTACATATACCCTCATGTACCCCATGCAAGGTCACTTGTGCTTCTCTAGTATCGAGACATCTCAATAGGATATTGTCTTGGTCACATCTATAAAGAGTATCTCTGATGATGGTATATTTAACTAACTTATGGACAAAGGTCCTATGTTTGTTGTTTGAGAGGTCAGGGGGTAGGATTTTAGAACATGGAGGTAGTCATATATGTTTTTGTACATGGGGAATTGGGACCAACTATTGGAAGATTGAAATCACTAAGAGGGAGGGTGAATCAGTGATTTATGAAAGCCACAATATATTTTTTAAAAGAGGAAGGATTTGTGTTCACTTTTAAACCAAGAAAAAAAATGATAGTTTTTGAAGTAGAATTGACTTGTGTATCGACTAAGAATATGAATAAGACATTGGTATGGATAGACTTAAATGAACTATTTGTGCTTTCACCTGAATGAAAGTTCATAACATTAACAAGACAACTTTAGTATAAACATTTTCAAAATGAAAAGGAAATCATTCAACTATGAACTGATAAGGACAAACATCACAATGTAGCAATAGTATCATAAAAAAAAAATGACATTATAATACCATGAATTTGATGAGTGGAAAACCTTCTTGGGGTAGAAAAACCACTCTAAAATGATGCCTTACTAGCTTAAATGAAACCATTATTTACAATTCCTTACATGCAAAATTTGGAGCACCCACTCTAGGAGCACCAACCCCTTACAAATTTAGGAACACCCATTCCAAGGAGCACCAACTCCTTTTAATGCATGACAATTAAAGCATCCTATCAGAACCCTAGAAGTGCAGATTTTGCAACTCTAGAATTTCAATAGAAGACTATGTATATAAATATTTCAATAAGCACACAAAAGAAGAATGTTGTATAAAATTGACATCTTCTTTTACAATGTATCTGAGATTCAATTATTTTCAATGTAAACCTAGTTTCTTGTCACTGTAAAGATAAAAATCTGATGTTTCACAAGATTTTTTTCTCTTCTTCTCTGTAACCCGAGAAATACAACAAGATATTCTTAAATAAATGCATAAGCATCTATGCAGATAGGTTTGTAACTATAAGAATAATCTCCAGATGAGATTCCAAAAACCCTAATGGGTTTTCAATCATGATCATCAAAAGATTAAGCATTTTAAAAAAATTCTTTACAACATAACCCATAAGGTTTTGTAACAGTTATGACCAAATATCAAATAAATGAGAAAAAAAATGTTATCATCTTGTGCATAAAATAACTTCCTTTCTTTGTTTTTCAAAAAACAAATAATAAGATCCTTTTAATACCCTTAACAACTTTTTTAACAAGAAAAATATCAATGCAAAACAAAAAGTATGTGATAGTTTTTCCTTTACTTGTTCACAGTGGGAGAAAGAGAAACAAATACCATAAATTACTATTGAAGAATATTATAACTACCCAGTTGAAGAGTTCCATAAATGAGCTCTACCAGTTTTCAACTTCCTCATTTAAAGTTTTACCTGAAATATGTAATCACATTTTCATGGTGCTCGCTAGGGTTCACAAGTTTACACAATGAAACAATAACAATTCTACTTTACAATTCCTTCAAATCCTTCAAATACTTTTTAGAAGTATATAATCATTTGAAATCTAAGCTTCATCATGACCTAGAATCTAGTGCCCATGTCGAACTTATCCAACATAATCATTTTGAAGTCCGCAATAATATGCCTACTAAACTTGTCAAAAAATAAACATAACATCACTTATGCCAAATGATATCCATGTCAAAAAAAAATTCATAATAGCTTTTGTCGATGTTAGTCACATGTATATTGTGACTTATCATTTAAAACTAACACAAAAATACCATCAAAACATATTTCCATGTGCCTTTAATCAAATTCATTCACCTTCCAATTAAAACCAAATATAAGCCTTTAGATGATGTTTCCTGATAACTTTGTTGATCCCCAATTAGAGTTTACAAAATTAACTTGTAAATTAAATCTAATTACAGTAATTTCCTGATCTAATACAAAATTGTGTGATTATGCTTTTTCACCGTTGAAATTACAAAATAAGTAACTAGAAATTCAAATATTGAATTTAAACAAGAGAGAAAATTGAGATAGAAGAGAGAAGAATGAGACAAAGAAATAGAAGGGTCACAATGCACAGATTGATAATGATGTTTGTCCAATGTGGACTACGTCATTGGGTCCATTTTTCAATGTTGGGACTGCTTTATTGATATCACAAAGAAAAATTATGCTTTGTTACAATACCTAAGCTCCAAGAACCTGCAATAATCTCTCCACAATATCTCACTGTTTTACAATTTTTGGTGTACAAAAACACCTTGTAAATTCTCCTCCAAAGAATTATTTCACCCAAAATGAACTTGAATAATTCTCCCTGTTACAATTCTCTCCAAAAAAATTCTCATCCAAAATTCTCCACTCAATAATTTCCAATCCCTTTACAAAAATCACCCCTTTATATACACATTTATTTTCTAATATGCTTTTAACCATATTATTTTTCAAATATTGCATATCTCCTGTATGCAAGTAAAAATTCCAACCATTTCCCCCTTTTACAATAAAAATCACTAATATCCCATTAGTATAACAAATTAATCTTTCCAAAATAAATCCCGCTTTGCTTTTATAATTCTAAGCCATACAATTAAAAAATGAACACCTTTAACTATGGGCAGTTATAATTTTGGACTTACAAATAATAAAATCCCTTTTAAATGAATGGCTTATAATTCAAGCCTTTAATCCTTCTCGGATTTATTCCTTTAATAATCTTTATGAATTATTTTAATTCTTATTTAAGCCCCTTAAAATATTATAATTTGGGATTAAAGGGGTTAATTTTTGAAATATGAGTTTACGAGCTTGTTTTCCTCTCCTTGTTTTATGGGCAAGGGGAGAGGATTTTAAGGGATAAAATCCCACCAAATCCTCCTTGAAATCATAAAAATGTTTTAATTTTTAAACCATACGTGTTTTCTTTTAACAATATGGTTTAATCCATATTCCTTTTTCCACCATGTATGTGCCAACTCACCACTCCTACCACACCACCACCTGCCACATCAACTTGTTGATGTTATCAAAGTCAACTAGAGTCAAAATTTTGACCAACCTTTGACCAGTCGTAACTTTCCCATACGAGCTCCATTTTTGAAACCGAATATAGTTCCAAAATTAGCACCATGAGCACTACAACTTGGAATCATTTTTATTTCATTTTGAGAAAATATTTTTTTTCCTTTTTGAACCCTTAATTCACCTATTTGACTAAACCTTTGACTGAGCATAAATTTTGAATACATACTTCTTTTGAGCCCATTAAAGTTGTGTCAGGATCACATCAATGAGCTCTACACATTGATGCTTCTTTGGATGAATTCTGAGATTGTGACATTTTTAGGTCTTTTGGATCCACCTGGATCATTCCTCCCATTGAGAAGCTTTTGGACCTCTAAAAGTCTATTGTACAATTTGAGCTAGGGAAATGTCACCCTACTTGCCTAGTATCATCTATCCTTCCTGCTAAAATTTTGAACATGTGACCCATCACAAACACAAAGAAATATGAGGTAACTTTGTTGATACCATCAACTGCATGTTCATCAATATTCACTGTCACATTCATCATCCACATAGAAATAAATAGTGGAATAATAGAAAAAATAGTAAATACATTGATGTGAAGGAAATAGTATCAACATTTTGGATCTCCTGAATAGGAACATAGTTAGAAAATGAAACAGTCAAACCCTCTTTTACCACTTATGGTTGAAGGCTTGATTTTGCTTGCAACTGATCCTCACACTGTATTGTCTATGACACCCTATCATTTTCATGCTTAGTATTACTAGCTATTACAGACATGAGAGTTAACTAATTTTTTGCATTTACATTCATTTTCATATGCCCTGTGTTTACAATAGATCTATCATTCTTCATGTGATGAGATTTTACAATATATTCAAATCCATCCTTAAACAAATGATACTTGTTATGTTCCCTATAGAAAATGGCCTTTATGTCATACAAATAAGGACTACCTAAAACCATCCCACAGATGTCAACCTACAAACTTGGATGCGATTGCAAATCAGAGTTTACACTATTGTGACACATGTAACTGAGCATTATCATTCACCCAACCCAATGGATATGGCTTAGTATGAGGTGTTGTCTTTAATCCCAATTGCTTAACAACTTGTTTAGAGATTAGATTCACTTATGATCGACTATATATGAGTGTATCAATCTTTCTTTGTTTTGCAGTAGCCCTTATATGAAACAATTCATTCCTCTTACTTTCAATAGGTACAACTTAAAGAAGAAGCATAAGAACTAGTACTGACAATAGGAGTTTTACCTTTGATACCCACAACTGAGATCTTGGTTTCATCATCGAAACCGGATCCAAGATCCAACACGATAGTTGTGGTCTTCTTCTTACCGTTTCAATCCATGAACCACTTTGGCTTTTGATTAGGATGCAGTTTCCAACATCTTGCATCTTCGTGCCCTTCCTTCTTGCAATGTGAGCAATAAGGCTTTTTGTCCTCTTTCTTTACAATTGTTGTTCATTGTGATTTCTCTTTCCCTTTCTTGCTTCCTTTCTCCTTATTGGATTCCATCAACAGATTATCATGGATAGCTTGCACACTAACTTCATCAATGTTAATTGGATTAAACATAAGTATTGTATGTCTCAAACTTTCATGTAATCCACCTATATACTTTAGCAAAGTTTCTTGTGTGTATAAATGAATGCCCAAAATTAAATCCCTTTTCCTAAACTCATGTGTATATTCCTGAACACTTTTTCCTTTTTCTTGCCTTAAAGTTGTGCCTCCCAGGCGAAGAGTAGCTAATTGGATTTTCTGAGAATCCTCAGTAAATTTTTGAACTCTAAAATAGACTTCAATTTTCTTAATCCAATTATCTAGTTTATCTACATCTAGTTCTCCATTATACATTGGCAAATCAAATTTAACATCTAGTTTTAACAAAGGTGAATTGACTTTATATTTCACAGGTTGTTTCTTTTTAGAAGAAGAGGTAGATGAAGAGGAGGAAGAGGATGAAGAAGAAGATGGGGATGGAGGTTCATGAGGGTCACTACCACCTCCTACTCATTTTTCTTTATAATATTTTGAAGAGGATTCACCTTCATTCTTCTTTATTTTCTTGAGTTCCTTTTTCCTCTGTTGCTCTTGCCTCTCTTGGAAAAGAACTTCCACCATAGCCTTCTTTTTGAGAAATGCTTTCTAGAAAGCTTTCTCATCAACCTCTGTAGGACTTTGTTCAACTAAAATCTCTAATCATGGAAATGCCATTTGTTTTCTGATCTCTGGATTGAACTCTTCCAATGCACCTTCTCCTTGTTTCAGTTTCAACCTAGTTAACATTCACTCTACAATTTCCTACAAAATGGGCTCTGATACCAACTTGATCCATAATTAGAGTTTACAAAATCAACTTGTAAATTAAATCTAATTACAGTAGTTTCCTAATCTAATACAAAATTGTGTGATTATGCTTTTTAACCATTGAAATTACAAAATAAGTAACTATAAATTCAAATGCTGAATTTAAACTAGAGAGAAAATTGAGATAGAAGAGAGAAGAATGAGACAAAGAAATAGAAGGGTCACAATGTGTAGATTGATAACAGAGTTCGTCCAATGTGGACTAAGTCTCTGGGTCCACTTCTCAATGTTGGGACTGCTTTATTGATATCGCTAAGAAAAAGTATGCTTTGTTACAATACCCAAGCTCCGAGAACCTGCAATAATCTCTCCACAATCTCTCACTCTTTTACAATTTTTGGTGTACAAAAACACCTTGTAAATTCTCCTCCAAAGAAAATTTATTTCACCCAAAATGAACTTGAATAATTCTCCCTGTTACAATTCTCTCCAAGAAAATTCTCGTACAAAATTCTCCACTCAATAATTTCCAATCCCTCTACAAAAATCACCCCTTTATATACACATTTATTTGCTAATATGGTTTTAACCATATTATTTTGCAAATATTGCATATCTCCCATATACAAGTAAAAATTCCAACCATTTGCTCCTTTTACAATAAAAAATCACTAATATCCCATTAGTATAAAAAATTAATCTTTCAAAAATAAATCCCCCTTTGGCTTTTATAATTATAATCCATACAATTTAAAAACAAACCCCTTTAACTATGGGCCATTATAATTTTGGACATACAAATAATAAAATTCCTTTTAAATGAATGGCTTATAATTCAAGCCTTCAATCCTTCCGGGATTTATTCCTCTAATAATCTTTATGAATTATTTTAATTCTTATTTAAGCCCCTTAAAATATTATAATTTGGGCTTAAAGGGGTTAATTGTTGAAATATGAGTTTATGGGCTTGTTTTCCTCTCCTTGTTTTATGGGCAAGGAAAGAGGATTTTAAGGGATAAAATCCCACCAAATCTCCTTGAAATCATAAAAATATTTTAATTTTTAAACCATACATGTTTTCTTTTAACAATATGGTTTAATCCATATTCCTTTTTCCACCATGTATGTTCCAACTCACCACTCGTGCCACATCACCACCTGCCATGTCAGCTTGTTGATGTCATCAAAGTCAACCAGATTCAAAATTTTAACCAACCTTTGACCAGCCGTAACTTTCACATACAAGCTCCATTTTTGAAACCAGATATAGTTCTGGAATCAGCACAACGAGGACTACAACTTGAAATTATTTTCATTTCATTTTTAGATAATAATATTTTTCCCTTTTGAACCCTTGATTAACCTATTTGACTGAACCTTTGACTGAGCATAACTTCTACATATGGACTCCTTTTGAGCCCATTAAAGTTGTATCAGGATCCTGTTAGTAAGCTCTATGCATTGATGCTTCTTTGGATGAATTCTAAGACTGTGAAATTTTTAGGTATTTTGGATCCACCTGGATCATTAGCTACTACAATGTGACTTTCAATTTGAATATACTTATCTAATTCCAATGTCACATAGAATGTGACTATTCAAGGTGCTCAGAAGGAAAATATTTTCACACTAAATATCAATGAAGAGAATATATTTACAAGTTTAACACTTGTAATCTGCATTCCTATGCCTTTCATAAACTTGGATATATTTGTGAAACATAAAACGTGTCATTCATATATCATGTGAATTTTTTTTGCAAAAGATCATGTTGAATATACCACAATCTCAAAGTTATCAACCTGGTTATACCTGAGTAACCAAGCCATGTATTTGAAACAAGATATATACCTTGAAGCAAATGCATGCTCTGAAACAAATGCATGCCCTACTATAATGAACATGGCATGTCATAATAAACACATGTCAAACATTTTTACGAACATGTAAATTTGAAAGTGTGTGCCATGAACCAACCATATAAATCACCATGTGAACCAACTATAAAAATCATGTGCCACCAAGATCATATAAATATGTCTTCATGACTATGAACAAACTATAAACATCATGTGACTGCATAAGTGTGAATCACTAAATACTAAAGCACTGCATAATCAATTTTGACATCAAGGAAAAACCACGAAACAACTGAAAGGAAACACTAACAAGCTCATACACCATCTCTGAATCTCGGATGTTAAAGGTAGGGACCAAAAGTTGTTCTACCAAAAACTCAAATTTAGGCACGTTGTTAGGTTTGTCCAAGAGTGCAACAATAGTTTCCATGGAATCTACTACCTTGTTATGAATGTGATGTATTGTATGAAAGACAATCTTGTCAAAATATTGTTTGAAACTATCTACCATCTGCTTATATGGGGCAAGCTTTTTATCTTTGGTTTCATAGTCATCATTAACTTGTTAGATTACTAGCTGAGAACCACCATAAACTTGTAGGTGATTAATATTCCATTTGATTGCCATGCATAATTCTATCACAAGAGCATCATATTCTGCTATATTATTTTTGCATGGAAAAGAAAATTTGAATGAATTAGGAATAGTGTCACCATGTGGTGTGATAAACAATATGACAACCCCTGGGCCATGATTTTTGTGGGACCCATCAAAGTATAACTTCAATGTCATTCTTGTGTCAAGAGTGAAGATGAACTCATGAGGAAACTATGAAACTAGAGGATGCTCTACCTTAATTGGTGCATCTTCCAGCTGGTCAGCAATAACTTGTTCTTTTATAGATTTTCTTTCTACATACTGGATATCGTATTCACTAAGTACCATTACCCATTTGGGTAGTTGTCATGTTAATGCTACTTTGCTAAGGAGATATTTCAAAGGATCTATCTTTATGACCAACATTGTTTGGTGGTTTAACATGTAGTTCCTAAGCTTATGAGTAACAAATACTACTATAGGAAAGGCGTATTCAATGGTACTATAGTTTAGCTCATAACCTACCAAAGTGCGGCTGATATAATACACTACCCTTTCATGACCCTCATTGTAATTTTGTGCAAGAAAGGCTCCTAACACTGATGTGGTTTTTGAAATGTAGAGAATCAATGCTCATCCCTCAATAGGTTGCATTAACATTGGTGGTGTGAGTAGGTAATCCTTGATTAGTTGGAAAGCTTCTTGGAATTTATCTATCCATACAAATGGTACCCCTTTTCTGACTATATACTGGAAGGGATTTGTTTTATCTACTAACTACACTATGAATCATCTAATAGAGTGAATTCTCCCTTCTAGTGTCGTTAGTTGAATTATATTGGATGGTGGATGCATGTCCATTATAGCTTTCACTTTTGTTGGGTCCACTTCAATGCTTTTTCTAGAAATGATGAATACTAGAAGTTTTTCCTAATTTCACGCTAAATACACATTTCTTTGGATTTAGCCTCACTTTGTATTCTTCTAGTCTTTGAAAAATATTATCTAGGACCTATAAATGGTCAACCCTTATCAATGATTTAGCTAACAGATCATCCACATAGTCTTCCATAAGAGTGTGTATGAGATCATGGAAAATAGTTGTCATGGTGCATTAATATGTTGCTCTAGCATTTTTAAGTCCAAAGGGCATGATGTTCCAACAATAAGTTCCCCATGGACAAGTGAAAGTTGTCTTGTGTTGGTCTTTAGGTGTGATTCTAATTTGATTATACCTTGATAAACCATCCATAAGGGATAACATTTCATATCCTATTGTTAAGTCCACAATCATGTCAATATTCAGTAGAGGAAAGTCATCTTTGGGACATGCTTTTTTATGTCTCAAATTTTTTTACATATGTGGATTCCCCCTATTGGTTTTTTCACTAGTACAAGATTGGAAATCTAGTCTGCATAGTCAATTGATCTGATAAAGCTGACATCTAATAGTTTCCTTAGTTCATCTTTGAATAATAAAGCAATTTGTGTTGGATGTTCTAGTTGTGTTGTTGATATGTGGTTGTCATTGATGTCAACACTATTAGCATTAATGTATTTGAAGCTTTATATGTCGCAGATATTAAGAAAATTGTAATAAATGAGTTGTAGGTTGTTAGTGGTGAAGTGAAGTTAAGTATGTCAGTTATTTCTATACATTGATCATCAAAGGTTGTGGAATATAGGGTTTGTTGCTAATTGTATCTAGTTTATCCACATTGAGTTTCATAGATCCTCATGAAGATTTGATCGAGTTATGAAGATTTTCAGTTTGACAGTTTTTTGTTTCTTCAGTTGGTGTTCTTGATTGAAGATGATGTTATTTCCATTAGTTTAGTTGTTGCAGATGCTTCTCTTGTTATTTGTGATGCTTTTGGATGTTTCTAGTTCATTCTCTATCTTTTTTTCATGTCTGCATTCATTTTTGTGCTTGTGGTTGGCAATTTTCTCTTACGTGTTCATGTTTTTCTTGTTCTTGGCTGACATAGTGTTTGTAGCATGTTGTGGATCTTTGAGGAGAAATTAATTGAATTGTCTTCGTGTTGGAGATATTGTTTTGGGTCCTCACTAAGTTGTGGCTAACCTTGGTTGATTTTCATTAATAATCTTAAATTATTTTAGCTGACAGTTTATATTCATTTTATTATTTCTTTATGGCCAACTTGTAGTGATGAAATTTCTTGTTACAGATATATAAGAGTGATTTTTTATTCAAAATGAAGTGTGTGAGAGTGTGTAAGAGTGTGTAAGAGTGTGTAAGAAGGTGAGAGTGTATTCTAGACTATGCTTCTATGTGTGTATGTGCAAATATCATTCAAAGGCAGAGCAAAGTGTGAAGTGTGTAGAAGAGTGAAGAATTATTTATGTGCTTAATTGGAGCTGTAATCAAGCATTAGAAAATGTTATTTTCCTAGTTCAAAATCCAGATGGCTATAATCCAAATCTCTTTGTAAGATAGTGTGTCTTCCTTTGTAATTGAGCAGTGAGATCTAGAAAGTGTGCTTGAATGCATATGCATTCCCCATATTTCATTTTCATTATATAATTTTAATAGGGTATAATCTTGTGGACTAACATACACCATGGTTTTTCCCCTAATAGGGTTTCCATGTAAAAAAATTTGGTGTTATGTGTGTTTCTGATGTACTGATGATTTATGCTTTCATGGTTATTTATCAGATTTGAGAATAAGGTTAATAAGTTGAATAAGTTTTGAATTTATGTGACAACTGATTCACACCCCCTCTCAGTTGTTTTCCCTTGTGTTTCCAAAAAATGGTATCAGAGCAAGTTCCTTGGTAGAATTTAAAAACTTGAGGTGATTCAAGATGGCAAGTTACAAGAAGGATAGTCTGAGATTTGATGGAAAAAATTATTCTTTGTGGAAGACTCGAATGGAGTGCCATCTAAGATGCATTGGTGAACCCTACTGGAGTATTACAAGTAATATGTATATTATTCCATAGAATGGTCCTACTACTTTTGCTAAGATCATAGATTCTAAGTATAATATCCATGCTAAGAAAGCCTTATTGAGTGCTTTGACTAATTCTAAGATGAAAAATGTTATGGATCTGAAGATTGCTCATGAGATCTAGAAAATTTTGGAAACCTTGTATGAAGATGATGATAATGTGAAGATTTTCAAGTTGTAGAGTTTGAAAGGGAATTTAAAAGCTTGAGAATGGGTGATGATGAGAACATTAATACTTTCATGCAAAGAGTGAATGAACTTGTGTGTGGTATTAGATGTGTTGGTGGAAAGATAGATGAATCTGAGATTGTTGCTAAAGTTCTTAGATCCTTGTTTGATTCTTACAAAGTCAAATCTAGTGCTATTGAAGAGCTCTGGATTGTAACAAACATAACCATAGATACATTGGTTGGTAAACTAACTGCTTTTGGGTTGAACAAATTTGGTGATGCCCTTCCTAAGGTCAAATCTGCATTTAAGGCTACTACTTCCGAAAGAGATAGATAGAGATATGATCTGGGTGAGGGTTCATATAGAAATACATTCAAGTATTAGGATGAAATCAGACAGATTGAAGAAGAAAGAGAGATAGAAGAGATAGAAGCACTTATTGTCAAAAGAGTACAAAGAGGAAAAGGTAAGTATGAAGGGAAATTTCCTCTTAAATGATTTTCTTGTAATAAGATAGGTCATTTTGCATCAAGGTGTCCAGAAAGAGCTACTAAACCAACACATAACAAGCCTAGATTTTAGAAGAAGTGTTACTATGCTGCTAATGAAGGCCACATGACAAATGATGAATTTGATAAAAGAAATAGAAGTGATGATGAATGGGTATTTATTGCTATCAAAGAAAATAATCTTGTATCTACTGAATCTACTATTTGTACAAATGTGGAGAAAGCCCTATCTTTTCAAGTTGAAGAGAAAGATGAATGGGTGATTCACAGTGGATGTTCACATCATATGAAGCTTGGAAAAGTATGATGGTGGTGTTGTGAGATTTGGTGATAATATAGCTGGTGTGATATGTGGAAGAGGATGCATTTCTCTTGATGGTAAGCATAATACTTGTAAAAACATCAAATTGACATTATGCATCACATTTGCTCATCAAATAAATAAATCAAGTTTATTTGTCAATCTCCTAAAGTCATCGGCTTAAATCAAATAAATCAAACTTGATTTATCATCAACCTTTTTAATCAAATAAATCAAACATCCATCATAATGCATATTCCATCATTCTTGATTTAAATAAATCAAATATCTAAGTCAAAGAGGTCAAAATCATCCTAATCATCATCCTAGCTAATTAATCCTGATCTAATGCTAATCTCACCCACTTGCATTCTCTAGATATCTCCACTTGCACAAATAAATCAATTTTATTGATTTATTAAATCCAAGATTTTCCATCAACATGGAATTTATGGGAAATATTCCCTCAACTTTGAATTCAAAGGAAAGTTGATTTGTCCCTCCAACATTGCATTTATTGCTCATTTTCTTGTCCCCCACTTAGCATTTACTCTCAAATTTGAATTCAAATTCTCCCTCTCATGGGAACTCTTCCCAAATCTTGCACATGCATCAACCACTCACATGATGACAAGTGTACTTCTTTCATTGGTCCAATCTTAGTCCCACATTGGTCTCTCTTCAACACTTAGCATTTTGAAAATCTATAAATGAGAAGCTTCATCTTTGAGCAAATCCTCCATAATATCTTGCAAGGTCACTCTCTTCATTTGAGATTTGATCTTGTCCACTTCACTTCATCATATCCATCATCTACACAACTTGATGCAAGTTCATTCTCTTTGAGATTTGATTTTGTCCATTTAGCATCTCCATATCCATAGCAATTTCATCACTAGCTTATCAATCAAGGATTGGGAAAGGGTCACTACCACATGTGACACCAATCCACTATGGGATAGGTTTAATGTCATTTTTTTGTATGCTTTTATTTGGTTTCCCTTGTTTCATTTATGACATGATTAACATGGCTTATTATTCCATAGGGATGTTGAAATGTTGCTTTATTTTAAACTAACCAAATGTAGATTTTGACATCTACATAAATGATGCTAGAGGGAGGGCTCACCATGGATTGTCTTATTACTATTGATATGACTGTTTAAACATGATTTTTTTGTATTGATATTACTTTCCATATAACACCAACTGGTTTTTATCTTTCATTCAAATGCTACGTTTAATAAGGAAGGGACGGTTGCAGGAAAAACATGAAGTGGACTGCAAGTTATTTGCAATAATAAATATGATGTAGGAAGGTTGTCCCTTCGAGTGGACTGCTCACTTTAGAGCAATCCATTATTTATATCCTAGTGCTTGATTTAATCACTTTCCTTCATTGCTTTATATCATCACTGCTCCAAAATGATATTGTGGTTCAAATTCATCTTTTTGTTCTTGATATTGATGTTATTGCCAGACTTAATCACTTTCATATTGAAATTTTGACAGTTCATACAAAACCAATGTAAATTCCAAATATAAAAAATCTGATTTAACTTTGAGTGAGTTTCTCTGTTGCACTTTTCTTTTTTCCAACTACATTTTAAAGGAATTCTACTGTCGTTTGTGTTATTTATCTTCAATGCATCTGCCGACTCTCCTTCCAAAGCCAGGACAATTATGCACAACATGTCTTCATGTTTGTTTAGATATTGATTGAGGATAACTTTTACATGCTAAATTTGCTGAGTGTTGTCTTGAGTGTAAAGGATGAAAGTTAAAGATTTATCAGTCTCTAAAAAAGTCGTTGGAAGCTAGGAGGTTGCTAGCAAAGTTGGGACACACCAACCTGATGAAATTTGGGCACAGGCGAAGTCTTCTTTCAGACTGTTAGTTTTCTTTCACATTATTCTAAAGCCACCACATAATGGCATTATAATAAATGTTATTCATATCCTCTGGTTCACTCGCACAAGATTTCTAGTGAGGATGTTTGAACATAATGCTTTGAAGTATGCCCATACATTTGTTTAATACTGTATTTAACCCTACCAATCAATTAGACTGCTTTCCCTGCTCACTTCTCACAACTTGAGTCGTTCCTTCTGCTTCTCTACTGGTCTAACCCATGGAGCAATGGATCTTTTCATTCGAACATTCCTTTCAGTCTCACTCAAGCCGCGGTGGGTAGGGGGAATGGCAGTGTTG
This sequence comes from Sequoia sempervirens, assembly GCA_007258455.2. Lineage (NCBI taxonomy): Eukaryota > Viridiplantae > Streptophyta > Pinopsida > Cupressales > Cupressaceae > Sequoia > Sequoia sempervirens. The sequence goes on from VDFB02313783.1 coordinate 23,375, forward strand.
AACCAAGCAATCATTACCCACTCTCCTGCCATCTCTAATAAATGCTCACACCAGAAGCACATACGCAAGGAGTCCTTTGCTATTCTCTAGCCATTTTATGTGGTCCTTAGCAACCTCTTTATCAGTTCAAATTTACTGTTGATTGCAAGTTTCCAATCTCACGTATAGGAGATTGGTCATGTGTTGTCATTAAGATCACTTGAAGTCAGTAAATATCACCATCCTACTGCATTATTTTATATACATTAACTATGCATACATATCTTGCACCCTATCACTTTATTCCACTATTCGGCTTTGTTAGGAAGAGGTTGTTGGGCCAGGGTCACAATGCAATCTTCATATCCGAGGGATGGACAATGCTCTGGGCCAAGCTGCTAAACGACCGAAACCCATATGAAATTGGTATTAGCAGCTAGATGACAACATAGGCCATGTAACTTTTTCCATGAGCACAACATCCACTGAATTTGTCATTGCTTGGAAGCCACGGCCTGGTAAATCTCTATCGCTGCCTGGTAATCACTCCATGTTAAAATCTTTGTCTCTATCGCTGCTTGGAGGAAGGATAAAATATTTGTGAAGAGTAGGCGAGGCTACTTGTTGCCTCAAAATCTGGATGAAACCTTGTTAACATTGCTCTATCTCCATCTATATCTGTTGACCTATATCCAGTCTGCAGGCTCACTGTATTGTGTTGCTGGTACACAATCAACATCCTTAAATAGTCTGTAGGTTTTTAAAGACTCAACACCAATTTGAATGTTGTAAGAATGTAGGATTGACTGAATAGTGAGCTGTGTCAGACATTAAATAGAGTTTCAGATTTTTAAAACTTTGTGAACCTACTACTATTTATGTGGCGTGGGTACTAAATAAAGTAGAATTGATAGGCCATTGAAAGTGTTGTTTTATTTTCCTGCTGCCATAAATTTCGCTTGGTATCATCATTTGTGAACGTAGAAGATCATATCAAACACAACATACAACATGTGGTCATTGGGATCCTCGTAGATTTCTTTGAAGATTTGAAGTCTGCTCTCTTTTTTATGCTCTGACATTATCTTTTTAAATATAGGTTATTCATTTGTTCACTGACACTATGAGGTGATTTTATTTTCAAATCACAATAGGCTGATGCAAATCACATTAATGAGGCAGAAGCAACATTTATGAGGGAAGTGATTTGTTTTCTTTGAAGTTATTAATGAGTCATAAAGCCATTTTAAACTGTTTTGAATACACTTGCAGGCTGAAAGTTGGTTTAGGAGGAAAATGGTTAACTAGTTATTTCTATATAGTAACTACTGAACTATTTTCTTCATATCTTTCATACACTTGTTTCAAAACCAATTATGTTTGAAATTGTGTTTATTTATGTTAAGATGTTATTGAAATGAATCTTATTTTTTGTGGTTTTGTGATATTTGTAGGTTAATCAAGCATTGGAGACAAAACGAAAGCAAGCAACATTGGAGTCAAAGAAAATTAGGCGTTGAAACTTGAAAATACACAAAGCATTTTTTAATGCTTAAAGCTTACAATATACACCTTAGTTTTCTGTTTTAAATCAATGTACACTTTTGAGCCTCTAAAGAAAGAACAATTTGATTTTTTCCATTCACAAAAGGTTAAAATTCAAGCTTAGACACTTACTAGATTTTGTTTTGGGCTAAAAATTGGACAAGCAATCCTCACACTTCATTTTGGCTTAAAATGAATTCACAATTGCTTTGAAGGCTATAAAACAAACAAGTGCTTGAATTGTGTGATTTTGTCTTTGGTGCATTTTGAGTATGTATCCTCTCCCCTTGCGCTTCGTGCGATCTAGGGTGCAAGAGAAACACTCAAAATATATTTTATTGCTTTGAAACACTTCAATTTGGGCTTAAAAATTAAACATCTTGTGCGAGTGTGAGTAGGGGCATTTTCGCGTACATTCTCTTTCTTTGTGGCATCAAAGATCAATCGAGTTATGGATTGTGTTTTTTCTTGCTTTTTTTTTATCTTAGAGGGCCTACCTTGGGGAAAAAGTACTCACCCAAGGGAACGACTCAACCGATAACACTCTAAAGCCAAGAGTATTTCCAGCTGGGATAAAAATGTAGGTATTGATTAAACGCCATTATCATGTGGTTGGCTCCGACAAGATGGATTTGAAAGGGGACTCTTGCCATATGGGTCAATCTCCATGAATGGAAAGTCTGAACTAGAACCCTTGTTTTATAGTATCCTATTTATCCATTGAGCGAGTTTATCAAAGTGGTGCATTGGAACTTAGATTTCAAGAAGTTACTTGCCATGTCCGATCTTGGTTGAAATATAGAGGTTAGGATTTCATCATACCTCTATATTTTTCCTTGGTTGCATGTAAAATCATCTCTTCTATGAAGGGCATGAGGCAAGCCCACTAAGAAAAACGTACCCATTAAGCTAGGATGTTACATTGCTTGTTTGAAAACACAATGCGTTTATCAAAAACATTGCAAAACCAACATTCAACATCATCATCAAAATTTCAAACCCCTTAGTTAGAGCAAATACCTTTGACAAAGCTCGAGAACTACTGCTTACCCTTGGGATTATGTCCTTAGAGGATTCTAAGTAATTGGGTTTACATCTTAATTTGCTCTTACAAAGGTCAACATTAGGTAGCCTTTATCCTAATTTCTTGGAACTTCCGCATAGAACTTTGTGGGACGAAAAGAAGTTGCAACATTGGACATTCAGTTTGAAACATAATCAAGTGGTTATTTTTGGTAAAAAGAACTCATTAAGCAAAGATAACGAATTGGACCCCACACATGTGCTTGATATCTCTTGGTCATATTGGTCTTTTGATTGCTCTTAGAGAAAAGTGTGTTCTTCAATACCTTGGCCTAGTAAACAAAGTCTCTCTAAGTCTCTTAGGATCAAATCAAACACCTCGTCCATCTCAAACATTTATCATCTCCATCCCACAAACAACTTTAGATCTTTGGAAACATCATTATCTAGACTTGGGTACATCCTTAAATCATCATCAAAATTCACCTTGTTTAGTTGGGTGTATGGGAATGAATCCTTTCTCATACATTTAATTAAATCAACCATCCTTTGAAAAAATTCATCCTAAGATCACATCCAACATCTTAGGGTTTACAAGTTCATCATCCAAATCAAACAATCAAAATCAAGCCCTAAGTCTAGCATTGATCCAAAGTTCCTAAACGTTCATCACTCATATCATTCACCACATTTCATCCTCCATCTCATCATTGGTCCTAAGAACCTTAGAGGTCACTTTTGCAACAAGGTCAAAACACAAGGAGAACGTGGAATATAAACTTGATCCATACATCTTGGGTAATCCAAATAAGTTGAATCTTCAAAGCCTTGCAATGCCTATCAATTATCAAAGTCCATGCATGGGATCATTTCCTTCAACAAATGTCAATGGTACAACAAGTGTGAGTATGCCCAAGTCAAAGTTTGGAACACATTTCTCAATGATAGATCCAAGTCCAAATCTACAAATCCACCAACTGAACATACAAATCATGAGCCTTCAAACGAACAACGTCATCTCACCAAATCCCTACATGCCAAAGGAGAATGTACCAAGTACAAGTTTTTGAAAAATGAATCTGGAAAACTTTGGGATGGACACATATGCAAATCATACAAACATGAACAATGGTCAATTTCAACCTATCACACTAAATCAAAGCATCATCCCAAATCAGAACGTCATCCAAAATCCATTCGTCCATGATCCCATTCAAAAACAACAAACATGCATGCCAAAACTACTTGAACACAAGCCAAATCAACTATATCAAGGGAGTCAAGATCAAAATCAAGAACAAATTTGGCTAGATCAAATTGCTACAATTAGCAAAATAGTTGAGCCATTGCGCCAAGAGACATCTCCACCACCATTACCCATATCAACACCATTCCTTGGTTTAGGGCTCCCCCCTTTACCTAGCACTAATCATTCCATCCAAATCAATCCACCTAACATCAATCAAACCATCACATCAAATCCTTTGAATATACCATCGACATCACACCAACAGATGATATCTAATCAAACATCAACATTGATCCCAAATTGAAATAGGGTCTCCCAAGGACCTATCACCTCGTTCATTCCAACCATCACTATCCTTGCAATCATTCCAAATACCACTATCACACCCATCACATCTCAAGCCCTCACTACCATGATCGCTTTGATCGTATCTCAAACACTTGTCACTACATCCAACATGATTCTAAATCCACCACCACCCCCACCACCACCAACTTCCACCACATCAAACCAATACAACACGACATTACAAGCTGCTTTTCAAAAGGGATTCCAACAATATCTAGCCATGCAACAAGCAACACAAGCTCAACAAGTGCAACAAACCTCTCCAGTTGCCCAAGCCTCTCAAGATACCCAACCAACACGAGCACAAACACAAAAGATGACAACTATTGAAAACAAGGATCAAGATCAATCCATCACTGAGCACATGTTTACTTCATCCAATAATCAAATCGACATATGTCAAGAGTCACTTTTGAATCATGATCAAAATCCACCAACAAAACTTGACAATGAGCCAATTTAAGAAATATTAACATCACTTGACTCTATGGTTGAAGACATTCACAATCTTTCCACTACAATTGTTGAAAACAATGATCAAAACCTATCCATCGAGGAGCACATTGAGGATGTATCTACACAATCTGATGATCAACTCACCATACATCAAGAGCCACTTTTTAGTGATCTCTTTCAAGGAGTGTTAGGACTATTTGATCCAATTGACATAATGCATGATCCATTGACCAATGATCATATTGAAAATGTCTCTACATTGCCTTATGAGTTAGAGGACATATCTCAAGAAGTTATTCCAAAGCAAGATCAAAATCTTTCACTAAGGTCTAGCAATGGTCATTTTCAAAACATGTTGATCCCCTTTGACCTCATGGTTACAGATCTGAAGGAACCTTGAACTTGACCATGCCTAAGGTCGACATCCAAAAGTCCTTTGTAAGAAATCCATCCTTTGAAGCTGCCCCATGTCAAGAACTTGATCCAAAGCATGTCGAAAGCAACTCCGAAATTAATCAAGATCAAGAATTTGTATCTTCAAAATACTACAATAATCTAATGAACACTCTCTTATCCATGCAAGATGATCATATCCATGTAGCACATACTCCTCCATCTACCCATGAGATGCTTTCTACAGATGGGCACGTAGATGATCTTCATCTAGAACAAGATTTTGTTACACAAAAAGAGTAGATTCTTAACTCCTACAATCAAATGGAGTTGTCAACATCAGGATCAAATATGTCCCAAACTCAGATTGAGGACATCATGAATAAAGATATCCATCATTATCCGCTCAACAAAACAAGTGAAATAGAACATCCAGAGTTAGTGGAGCAGCAAATTGAAAGAACATCAACTACAATGGTCATTTGTCAGAGCATGTTTACTGAACAAGACATCTTAGAACAGGAAGAGTCAAAGAATGAAGGTACTATCACAATACTGGGGGCAACTTTGTCTCAAGAAAACGTCAACATAGGGAGCATGAAGAGTCCTTATGATGAAGCTAGTGTCAATACTACAACCAACCATGTCACGAATCTTCATCTACCCATCACCCCATCCATGAATTGGGACCAACTTCGAAGGAAAAATTTGAATCAAAGTACGAAAAATGTTATCAAAGAAAAATAAGCTGAGAAGCATAATGGACAAATCAAATATAAATGGATACCAAAGAATATAAAGAAAGATTATCCCTATCAAACTCCATCAGTCAAAGAAACTATGGGTAAAAATAAAAGAGGGAAAAGTATCTATCAAGGATGTCCAAAAAAGAAAAAGCAAGATTTTCAAGCAATGTACAAAGTGTATGAAGTAGTTGGTCCTAATTCCATGCACACTTCTATATCCACCTATCATTGCTCATCTTCCCAAGTTTGGAGAGTCAAAGGCTCCAAACTATCAACCAATCCATCTCTTATCCCTAAACAAACTCCATCCACGCCTCCATGCATAATATCTAATTCTTACATTGACCGAGTATTGGCAACAACCCTTCATCATAAGGATTCAAAAGGAAATCTATCACGATGTGCGCACAAAGACAAAGTCAACTCCAGTATTAATGAAGTAGATCAAAAAATCCAAAAAATTGTATTCAAGTGCACGTATCTTGGCAAAGCAGCTTCTTCAAGTACGATATCAATGGCACGTCATGACAGGGGCATCTACGTCAACACCACCAAGTGGTTCAACATAAATACTTTAGAAAAAAATTAAAAAATATGAAAATCCAAAAAAATCAGAAAAAGGATTGAAAATAGTAAAGAGAAAAAAATTGTCCTCTAGTGAAAACCACTCCGGTGGCACTTTGGGCAAGACCATGATGAAAACCTGGCAAATAGGCATCATGTGTAGATTCGATCATTTGTGTGTGCTACTTCAGTTGAAAGCATCTCATCCCATCCATAATAAATCGAGCATTCCATCCATCTTATCCATAATAAATCCATCCATCCAGGAACCATTTATCCAATCCATTCTCATATATATGCATCCATCATCTGAGTTATCTTGATCTTGTTGAAATTTTGGGACACACTTTACACTTGTTTATGGTAAACATCTTGACATGGGTAATTTTCATTGATCTTATCCTATCCAACATTATCTAAAGCATTATCCAAATGAGCATCTTTTATCCAAACATCTTATCTTATCACAAGATAATCCATATCCATCCATCCATAAACATATCCAAAGATCCATCCAACACATTCCATACATTGCTAGACACTGGGGATAGATATATATACATCTTGCTTCGGTAATAAATCTTGATTTATGTCCTTTGAGCTATGTGGCGATCCAAACATTGGAAAACATGAAATAAAATTGGTCAAACCACTTGTGAGCAAAAATCCAAATCACTGGCCCATGGCACATTTTGACGAGAAGGCATTCCTTATCAGTCTTCATCTTTTATCAAACATCAATCCAAACAATCAATATTAGTCGCATCTAACATACCCTTCAAATGTCATTTGAACAAAATTTTTTCCAAATCAAGCTTCATCAATCATGATCAATCAAAATCCAATCAAGAAATCATTAGGATATCCTTGTGTTGCTTAACACTATCCTTTCATTGTTGTGCATCCTCAACAATGATTATCATCATCAGTCTTGATCAAATCATCATCAATCCATCATCATCTTGTGGATATCATTCCCAATCATTTTGTTGCTTAACACTAGCCTTGCATTGTTGTGCATCCTCAACAATGTTATCATCATCAATCTTGATCAATCAATCCTTGCATTGTTGTGCATCCTCAACAATGCTATCATCATCATCAATCCATCGATTTGATCATTCAACCTTAGCTTGGTCTTCAACAAAATCCTAAATAGAGCACTAATATCATCATACAGATCCATATCGAAATCGTCAAAATCATGCAAAAATCCAAAAACATCCAAAACATCAAAAATCCAAAAAACACTCAAAAAGCAGAAAACATCAAAAACATTGAAATCTAAACTACGTCATCTCTGAGCTTAAACGTAGGTAATGCTAATCTCTGATTAGCCCCTAAGACATCAAAATCTAAAAACATTAAAAAAACATCAAAATCCAAAAACATTCAAATCACATCAAAATCCAAAACATTCAAAAAACATCAAAATCCAAAAAAAAACAGAAAATTGAAAAATCAAAACATTTGAAAAATCCAAAAACACCAAAAACAACCTCAAAACATTTCAAAATGTCAAAAACATCCAAATATTTGAAAAAATCCATCCATCCCATCCCGCTTTCACCTGCAATAATCAATCATCCATGATAAACTGATCATCAGTTCATCCTTTGGCAATACAAATAGAAACAATCATAGCAATTGGAAAAATCAAGGCTTCAATTGTAAAATCAAAATCAAAACAACAAACTTTAAAAAAAAAATCAAACTCTTGATCAGTCGCAAACATGTCAGTCAACCTTATATCAACAACCTATCAATCAACTTATCAAACCATCATCATCCTATACAATGCATGTCCTAGGATATATCGTTCCGAAAATGGGCATCATTTTGGATATCACCTTGGATTCTTATCCTATCAAAACAAATCCCTTTGGCTAAAGGTATGAAGAACATTGGCTTGTTTGCGTACTTGATCTTTTCTTTTGATTTATCTTATTGCGCTCTTTCCAAGGACCTCTCGATGATATTTGAACAAAAGATTTAGAGAGATAGGAATGGGGCAACGATCATCATTCTTTTGTTTATTGTGCTTGTTGGAAATTCTTGTGAAATAACTTGGCGAATACTTGCTTTGTTAGATATGTATAGAGGATGTTTCAGATAGCTTGTTGACTATTTCATTGATTGGTTATACCTTTCCGTGTTTTGGTCTGAGATGTTTGAGACTTCTAAAGTGCATCCTAGCAAGGTTTCTGTATGTCAGGTGAACAAGAATACTCCTATCTATTTTTCAAGTCAAATTCCATCACACTAAGTACAATGCCATCCTGGTCCTTCATACCTTGATGCATCGTACTTAGGCATGTTATCAAACATAAAGTGACACTTTGAAAATCCCAATCCTTGATAAGAAAATCATCCATCTATCATCATCATTTCTCATCATCATCTCTCATAATCGTGGACTTGTTGGATCCTCTTGTCATCATCTCACTTCCGCACTAACATCACATCGTGAATAGTCCATCATGCATCCATCCTACATCCACAAACCATTAGCATGCATCCATCATGCATCCATTATGCATTCATTTTGCATCCATAAATCATCAGAATGTTGCATATCATCTCACATGTATCATCATCATAATATAGATATGTTAGTCTAAGCATCTCATAACTCATCCATTGCATAATCACAACATATCACATCATCCATGTCATCCATCATCACATCATATCAACATTTAAGTTGTTTAGGATAATATAGATTTTTTATTCTAAGCATCTTAAAATCATCTCATTTGCATCATCATCCATAACCATCCATTTTGAACCTCTTTATCGTGAGATCAACCCTCAAATCAAACTTTTTCGCTCAATCTCTTGAGGGGGCAATGTACTAGTGTACTTTCTGTCGGGGCATCCAAAAAATCATAAAATTTTTAAATTTTGATCGCGAAAAGTTATTCTTTGAACCAACGTAACAAGTACATTGCTTCAAAGAGGGGCAAAATGTAGACACATCAAATTGACATTATGCATCACATTCGCTCATCAAATAAATAAATCAAGTTTATTTGTCAATCTCCTAAAGTCATCAGCTTAAATCAAATAAATCAAACTTGATCTTATCATCAACCTTTTTAATCAAATAAATCAAACATCCATCATAATGCATATTCCATCATTTTTTATTTAAATAAATCAAATATCTAAGTCAAAGAGGTCAAACTCATCCTAATCATCATCCTAGCTAATTAAATGCAATCCATATCATCATCATTTTTTATTTAAATAAATCAATTATCTAAGTCAAAGAGGTCAAACTCATCCTAATCATCATCCTAGTTGATATGTGAGTAGTTGATGCATGTGCAAGGAATGTCAATTGGGAAAGAAAACTAGGATTTCATTTTTAAGTAAAAATAATTGTTCAAATGAATTATTAGAGCTTGTGTATACTATTCTGTGTGGTCCTTCTAAGGTCAAAATTTTACAAGGTTATAGGTATTTTATGGTACTCATTGATGAAAATTCTAGAATGGTATGGGTTACTTTATTAAGGGAGAAATATAAAGCACTGGAAAAGTTCAAGATCTTTAAAGCTATGGTTGAGACAAAGACAAGTTTGAAGGTTAAATGTCTAAGATTAGATAGAGGTGGTGAGTTTACTTCTGATGAATTTAATTCTTTTTGTGAAGAACATGGAATAAAGAGACAATTATCTACACCATGGACTCCTCAACAAAATGGAGTTGTGGAAAGGAAGAAAAAAGAAATTTAAGATGTTGCTAGAACTATGATGCTAGAAGGAAATGTTCCTCATATCTATTGGAGAGAAGTTGTGAGTACTATTGTGTACACACTCAACTAGGTACAAATCAAAGGTGATACAGGTAAGACCCTTTTTGAGCTATGGACTGGTCAAAATCCTATTTCCAAATACTTCAAGATATTTGGAAGCACATGTTATATTAAGGGAGATGAAAAAATAGGAAAGTTTGATGCTAGGAGTGATGAAGTTATCTTTCTGGGTTATTCTACTAAAAGAAAGACCTACCTATGTTACAATAAAAGATTGAAGAAAATGTTTGAAAGTGCAAATGTTAAGGTTGATGAAGACTTAAATACACTATCCAGAACATGTGGATATGACTTGGATGATCAGTATAATAGTACAAACAAAGGAAAGCAAGTTCAGACTATAAATCAACTGCAAATCAATCTGGTAAATCAAGGAAATGAAGAAGGAGAAACTGGTGAAAGAGCAGAAGAGAGATTAGAAGAACCTGAAGTTGAAGAACATCCTAAGAAGACTTTGAGGTATATATGTAAGACTAAATCATTCAGAAGATCAAGTTATAGGTGATAAGAACAAAGGTGTCCAAACTAGGAGAAATATTGGAGAAGAGTATTGCTTGATATCAAAGACCGGACCTACTAGTATGAATGAAGCATGTAAAGATGAGCATTGGGTTGAAGCAATGAAAAAAGAGTTAAAATAGATTGAGAAAAATGAGACATGGATTCTTGTTCCCAGAGCTAAGGATAAGAATTCCATTTGAACCAAATGGGTCTTTAGAAACAAACTAAATGAGTAAGGTGAAGAGGTTAGAAGAAAAGCAAGATTGGTATGTAAAGGATATTAACAGATGGAAGGAATTGATTTTGAAGAGACCTTTTCCCCTTTTGCTAGAATTGAAGTTGTAAGATTATTAAACTACAATGTTTATTAGATGGATGTAAAATCAGCTTTTCTAAATGGTGAATTGGAAGAATAAGTGTATGTTGAGCAACCTAATGGATTCTAGTTGACTGATAAGGAAGATATGGTGTGTTGATTAAAGAAAGCATTGTATGGAATCAAGCAAGCCCCTAGAGCATGATATGCAAGATTGGATAAGTATTTGTTGAAGCTTGGATTTAACAAAGGTACTATTGATAGTAATCTGTATTTCAAGATTGATCATAATAAAGATTTGATTGTTGAATTCTTTGTTGATGATATCATTTTTGGAGGAGATGATGGTTTGTTCATGAAGTTTGATAATTAGATGCATATTGAATTTGAGATGTCCATGATTGGTGAATGAAATTCTTTTTGGGATTGCAAATTATTCAGTTAGATAAAGGGATTTTTATATCTCAATCCAAGTATGTGAAAAATTTGTTGAATAAGTTTGGTATGGAAGATTCAAAGCCTATTGGTACACCCTTGGTGACCGTATGTAGGGTATGTGCAAGATCATCATGGAAAAAACAAGCCCTTAAGTGGCAAAAAATTCAAAAAAATTAGAGTTAGGCAACTTGACGTAAAAATTTGAATAAGATATCTATATTATTTCAAAAATATGTAAGAATAGAATCTATAGAAAATTGAATGTAGTTTCTAAACTACTAGGCTTATTTAAAATTAAAAAAAAAGTGGTGAAAATTTGAAATTTCATTGCAGTAGTACTTAAATTTTAAGGAAAAAATAAGAAGTAGGTGTATGTCTGACCACCCTAACCACAATAAAATGATAATATTTTTTTATAAGATTTTAGATTAAAGTATAGGACTCATGTCTGGATGTGATGCATATTTTTTTGTAATTTTTTTCCAAGTAAATAATTAATTATGATTTTTTTTATTACAACTCTTAAAAAATATAAAAACCCGTGTGTCTAACAACCTTAACTTGGTCAAAACTTCATGAAATTCATTTTTTTTTTAATCTTATAGTATGCAAAGAATAGAATGTGATGCATGTTTAGGATTCAAAAAATGTGATACCATTTGAAAGCTATAGATTCTTTTTAATCAGCTTATCAATTAGGACTTTAGTTATAATTGAAACAGAAAATCAATAATAATTATTTATTAAATTCAAAGTAAAGAATAATTTATATTGGTGGAAAGCTAAGAATCTCCTTTAAAACCCTTTTCATTTCATTAATTTTGGGTAAAAAAAAAGTCGTCAGCCATATACTGTACAAATACCCATCATATCGCCACTTTTTGGCCCATCATGATCTTGCACATACCCTGGCATAAGTTAACAACAAAAGATGATTCTCTGAAAGAAAATCAAACAAGATACATATCAATGATTTGTGGATTGTTGTATTTAACTAAAACTAGGCCTGATATCATGAATGTTGTATGTATTGTTGCAAGTTTTCAAGCTAATCTAAAGGAATCTTATGTGACTCTTATGAAGAGAATTTTCAGATACTTGAAGGGAACTGTTGATCTTGGCCTATGGTATCCTAAAGATGATGATCTTACCTTGAGTGTGTTTACTAATGTTGATGGGGAAGGAGATGTGAATGATAGAAAAAGTACTAGTGGTGGTGCATTTTTCTTGGGTAAGAAGCTAATTTCATGGTTAAGCAAGAAGCGGAATGTAATTTCCTTGCCTACTGTAGAGGTCGAATACATTGTTGCTGCTAACAATTATACTCAGGTCCTATGGATGAAGAAAATGCTAAAGGATATCAAAATTATATATGATGAGCCTATTGCTATATTCCATGACAACTCAAGTGCTAAATATTAACATTTCCAAGAATTCGGTGTTGCATTTAGAAAGAAATCATATATCTATCAAGTTTCACTTTTTGAGGGAGAAGGTAAGTGAAAAGGAAGTCAGACTAGAGTATGTGCCCACTAAGGAGTAGATTGTAGACATCTTTACCAAGTTGTTGCCTAAGGATACTTTTGATTATCTCAAAGGGAAGTTAGGGGTGATTACCCCTCCTAATAAAAACAAAGGATACATTGCTTTGCATTAGTCTATGCATTTCATAATCATATCTTAGTTCAAATTGATGTTGTGGTGGTTGCTACTCAAGGGGAGTAGTTAGATGTTCATATGTTCAGATATGTGGTTCAAAGCTTAGAGATGTTTCTCATTAATGTCAAAGGGGGAGAAGATTCATGTGAAAAACTAGTATTATCTAAGGAGAATAGCCTTCTGGGGAGAAAGATTATGTGAATGTATTAAGGAGAAGATGAGTCAAATCCTTAGGGGGAGTAAGTATCAAGAGTTAGTTGCATTGATGGTGTTTTTCACATTATGTGTTGCCATAAATGCCAAAGGGGGATATTGTTGGATGTTGTAATTGTGTTGCTGATATTTGGTTGTCATTCATGTAAACACTATTAGCATTAATGTATTTGAAGTCGTATATGTCGAGTATATTGATAAAATTGTAATAAATGAGTTGTAGACTGTTAGTGGTGAAGTGAAGTTCATTTGTTAGTTATTTCTATACATTTATGATCATACGTTATGGACTAAAGGATTTGTTTTTTAGTGTATCTAGTTTATCCATGTCGAGTTTCAGAGATCCATGTGAAGATTTGATCAAGTTATGAAGATTTTCATTTTGATAGTTTTTTATGTTTCTGCAGTTGGTGTTCTTGTTTGAGGATGATACTATTTTAGTTAGTTAAGTTCTTGTAGATGCTTCTCTTATGATTCTTAATGATTCTGGATATTTCTAGATCATTCTCTATCTTTGTTGCACATCCACATTGATCATTGTGCTTGTGGTTGGTGATTTTATCTTGCATGTTCATGTTTTTCGTGTTCTTGGCCGACATAGTGTTTGTAGCATGTTGTGGATCTTTGAGGAGAAATTAATTGAAGTGTCTTCATGTTGGAGATGTTGTTTTGGGTCCTAACTAAGTTGTGGCCAACCTTGGTTGATTCACATTAATAATCTTAAATGTTTTCAGCCAACAATTTATATTCATTTTATTATTTCTTTATGGCCAACTTGTAGCGATGAAATTTCTTGTTGCAGATATATAAGAGTGATTGCTTATTTGAATTGAAGTGTGTGAGTGTGTGTAAGAGTGTGTAAGAGTGTGTAAGAGTGTGTAAGAGGGTGTAAGAAGGTGAGAGTGTATGCCAAAGTGTGCTTATGTGTGTATATGTGTGAATATCATTCAAAGGAAGAGAAGAGTGTGAAGAAGTGTGTAGAAGAGTAAAAAATTGTTTATGTGCTTAATTGGAACTATAATCAAGCATTAACAGATGCTATTTTCTCAGTTCAAAATCGTGACAGATCTAATCTAAATCTCTTTGTAAGACAATGTGTATTCCTTTGTAATTAAGCACTGAGCTCTAGGCAGTGTGCCTGAATGCATGTGCATTCCCCATATTTTATTTTCATTATACTTTTAACAAGGTATAATCTTGTGGAATAACCTCCACCATGGTTTTTCCCCTAATAAGGTTTCCACGTGAAAAATCTTGGTGTTATGTGTGTTTCTGATGTATTGATGATTTATTCTTTCATGATTATTTATTAGATCTAAGAATAAGGTTAATAAATTGAATAAGTTTTTAATTTATGTGACAATTGATTCACCCCCCCTCTCAGTTGTCTACCCTTTTGTTTCAAACAACTTGTGGGTGCATTTTTCTTAATTTCTACTTCATGAGTTTAACACCTAGTTGTAATGGAAAATGATGTAATACTAGTTCAAGATTTGGTCCAAGCATGTCGAAATATGACCATGCAAAGTTGATATGTCTTTTTCTGAAGAAGTTATAAAATTCAAGTTGCTCTATTTCTATCTAAGATGCTGCAAAATAGATTAGTCAGAGATTCTCTTCAGTGCCTATGTTGGTCTCCATAAATTCTTCAACCAACATTGGTAACTTTACCTAATCAACAGGGAGATTTCTCAAGCCTCCATCCATGGGTTCCTCTGAAAGGTTTTCACCCTTAGATGCGTCCTCTTTTTTTTTTCATCATCCAAAGGTGCCTTTTGGTTTTCACCTATGGACTTGTCATTTTTATTTTTTTTCCTTTTTTTTCTTAATTTTGTGACTGGAGGGTTGAATGGACTCCGAAAAATAATCCATGTTATCCAGGTTTATGGTAAATCAAACCTTATGGTCACCACTAGGTATTCCTTCTCACAGTCCCAGGAACTCAGCTATTGCTTTGTCGTTCTCAAAGATATCTAAGATAGGAGTGTCTTATTGATCCCAATCAATAAACTAGGGATATACTAAGGGCATGTCATCATCAGAACTATAAAAGTTCAAAGGGGTCAAGGTAAAGGCTAAGTTGTTGACATAATCACAAAATTTTCTTACCAAATCATCCTTATTCTTTTTCTTGGGAATATGTAGATTCTAAGATGGGCCAATTGTCAAGGTTTGGTTATCAAAAGTGGAATTTTCAGGTTCCCAAGAGGCAAGATCAAGGGATTCCCAATAGTAATGTTTGAACCATTCCTCTTTGTCAAAGACATTTATGGATGGGAACTGGATAGATTTTGTGAGGATTTAAGTATTTGATCAAGTTCCCCAAATAGCTTATCAAGGTCTATGATAGAGGTGGAGGATAGGGAATCCCATTCATATTTGTTAGAGTTGTGGGAATCGTAGTAGGGTTGGTCATATGGCTCATTGGATGTCTTGATAGATTTGGAAGCACTTACTTCTTCTAGTAAAGGCAATGTGGTACTAGAAACACCAATCTAGAGTGGTTGAAACCCAATCCCTAGGCCTTTTGATCACTTAGAGACAATGATAGGTTCAATCCTCCCATTTTGATGTAACCCTAACCCACTATGTCCATTATATCTTTTGTCTTGCATTGTCTTGAAACCTTTTCCATATTGATCTATGGGTATTTGTGCAGGTAGAGGAGGTTTTTCATTGTCTTCTTTATATAACGAAGAGGTCACATATTCTTTGTTTATAGCTTCTTTACTTAGTTCTCCCCATTTTGTGAAAGTCATTGTGGGAAGGATGTGTATGGTGACCACTGATTTTCTGCTATCTACTTTTGGTAAACCATATGATTTGGGAGGAACCAAATGGCTAACACAATAAGATGCTTTCATATGATATTCTCCACAACCTTTATCTTGGATCTTGACCTTAGGAGTGGAAGGTAGTGATTGTGAAGTGGAATTTTTGGAAAGAGTGGATGGATCAACATACTAGGATGAATTGGATGATGAAGCCTCTAGGGTTACATGCACCTATCGTTGGGGTATCCCTCGTACGTTAGTGCAATATTGGAAAGGATCGAGATCACCATCTATCATGATCTCAGCGCCATTGTATGGGAATTTAAGGCATTGATGATAAGTAGAATGGACAACCTTCATAGCATTTGTCCATGGTCTTCCTAGCAAAAGTTTTTATGGGAGGACAAGATCTAAGACTTAGAAATTTGTATCCATAACCTCAGGACCAATTCTAATGGGGAGCATTACAACTCCTTTAGATGATCACTCTTTATCATTGTATGCCTTAATGACAATGCTTTTAGTGGTGTCCACACATTCCTCTAAGAAGCCTAATGCCTTAACCAGTTTCAAGGTGCAAAGATTCAACCCTTCTCCTCCATCTACCAAGACTCATCTAACTTTCATTTTATGAACAAGAACTTCAAGGTGAAAAGGGTTATTATTTTCTATCTTCTTGATTGCATAATATTGCTTAGAGAAGGTAGCATGATGAGAATTGCTTAGGTATCCTACCATCTCTTGGAAGTGATTGACATCAAGATTGTTGGGATGTTCATGGTTTGCAAAGCTTTATCTAGAATAGATCGGTGATCAAGTGATATACACAATAGTTCCAAGATATAAATTTGTGATGGGGTCTTAAGTGGTAAATGACTAATTAGATCATTAAAGTGATTATCTAATCATAGAAGAATATGCTAGGAATAATTCTTTTAATGAATTAAATAATTATTTAATTCAATATTCAAAATCTGGGGATTAGGTTTAATAAATAAAGATTTATTTAATTGATTGGAGAAAAGGTTAAAGAATAATTAAATAATTTTAGATGATTATTTATTTATAGTCATAAATGTGATGAGAGTAAATTAAATAACAATTTATTTAATTTTAGAAAGAGGATAAACTTAATTAGTGAGGTAATTAAATAAATAATATCTATTTAATTAATCAAGATTGAATAAAGGTAAAAAATGAATTAATTAAATAATTAAAGTTATTTAATTAATAGAGTACAAATGACTTTTAGAAAATAATCAAATAATTAGCAAATTTTAACTATGACAATGAAGATATTAATTATGAAGAAAATTAGAGTCACAGGCCTAGACCAATTTTCAGTGCCTACAGTTTGCCCCTCTTTGACATAATGTCATTTAGGTGTTTGTGTTGAAGAATTAAAAAACATGCCCCAGTTGTGCCCCAATGTGAAATACAAGAATGATCTCACAAAACATCTATGTAATTCCATGAATAACCTCGATTTCACTTGTCCATTTTGTCATTGTAAGATTCTTGCCCTCAGATTTCTCTTAAGTGTGCAAGTATAGCCTCATGATAGTGTTATTAGCAAAACATCAAAGATTCTAAATTTGATTGCTTCCAAAATTCTTAAGATTTCAGGAGGAGTAATAATGATGAATGTCAAGCCAATTTATAGAAAATATAAATTTTGAATGACTAGCTTATATTAAAAGATAGACCGACGATTAAGATTGAAATATGTGGCATGCATTCAGATTAGTTTCATTAATAACACGAGTGATAATGCATAAAAGGTGGGATTAAGATTAAATAATAATTTAATCAATAGTTGAGATTGTTTGAAACTCAAAAGATTAATGATTGCATGTAAAGAATAAAGATTAGCATAGAGTAAATGGTATGTTCGAACACACAAATGAATTAATTAATAAAAGTTTGCACATAGAGGAATAAAACTAGATAACTAATTGATTAAACCAGAAAGTCTATTCATTAGAAATAACTAGATATTAAATGAAGAGATAACTGACTGATTTAATTAAATCTTGACTTAAGTGGTAAATGAAAAATTAGATAACTAAGTGATTATCTAATTATAGAAGAATATGCTAGGAATAATTCTTCTTATGAATTAAATAATTATTTAATTCAACATTCAAAATTTGGGGATTAAATTAAATAAATACAGATTTATTTAATTGATTGGAGAAAAGGTTAAAGAATAATTAAATAATTAAAGTTATTTAATTAATAGAGGAAAATGACTTTTAGAAAATAATCAAATAATTAACATTATTTAATTATGACAATGAAGATATTAATTATGAAGAAAATTAGAGTTGCATGCCTAGACCAATTTTTAGTGTCTACAATATTGATTTAGGTCCCTCTTTTCATATGAATTCACTATTCAAACAATAGTTTGGGTTAGGGTAAACTTCAAGTGTGTACACTTTATTGTTGTAAATATACTTCATTTTACAATGTAGAGTAGAAGGCACCCCATTCTTTGCATGAATCCACAGTTTGCCTAAAAGGAGATTATATGAAAGGTCATGAAGCATAACATGGATCAGTGATTCTAGTGTGGTCTTTCTAGTTGTAATAGGAAAAGTGATCACACTAAGTTTTTTTTTTTCCTATATTTTCAAATCCCTTAATAGATAAAGTGTTAGGTTGATTCTTCTATTTATCAACACCAAGCCTATCCAAAAGGTTTACCCTACACACATTTAAAGCTAAGCCATTGTCAACAAGGGTTCAATTTATCCTTGTGTTATTATATTAAGCTATGATCATGAAAGCATAATTTTATGTTTGAACTTCCAAAGGAGGGAACTCACTTTGGTGGAAAAAATGTCAACGTTTATTCCTTTTATCATTGCTGCTATATCATTCCAGTTTGCACTAGAGGGGACCACAACTTGATGCAAGGATGTTTGAAGCATAGTGTGATAATTAGGTAAATTTTGAATTAGGTCCCATAGGGATATCTTTGTAGGAGTATTCTTAAGTTATTCAACAAGATCATACTCCTTCCCACTCTATGAAGTAAAATGAGGAGTACTAGGAAAAATGGGATTAGGCAAAGGGATGGATGTTGAAGTTGTTTGTCTTGGTTGCAGATTGTTTCTAGATTTATATGCATGAACAATGATATTATAAATCAGTTGCTATGAAACATTGTTCTTATGTGGTTCGAGGATAAGGACAGGTTTGTTTTTAACTTGTGGTTTTTGAGAGGGTGGATAAATGGTAATTTTAGGTTTGACAGAGTACTTCAAGGGTATCTAATGTGCATAATCTCAAAATACTTCTCCATGTTTTCATGATCTCTTAGTGAAGTGGAGTCTAATGTCACTTCCTCATCTTAATCTAAGGAATTACTATTTTCAATTTTCTCATTTTCTTCCACCATTATATCTTCCCTAGTAGGAGAGTTTTTAAGAGAACTACAAACCAAATGTTCTTGAAATTCAAGAATTAGTTCTTCTAAGATGACTTCATCACACATAATGTAGTTATCAATGGTTGAATTTTCTTGTTCATAAATGTTGTTGTTGTTTTGTTTCATAATGTTTTCCCTAGGGGAAGACAGACACATAAGATTATCATGGAATTCATCTATTGGAATTTCTAACCTCAAAGTATCATCTTCACAACTAGGAGATATACTAGGGGAAGAATAAATGTGATTGTAAAGATTGTCTAAATTTTCACTCCTTTTTCCTATAATTGTCTTCTAAGTAAGGGAAGTAATATAAAGAGGGTTGTCATAGATCTTAAAGGTTTGATTATCTAACACCAACATATCCTCATCTTTATCACAAGAGGAGAAGATGTTGGGAGATGAATGTGGGTAGGTTTCAATGGTCTCTTGTTTTGTTATGTGGTCATCATGATTACCTATGGTTGTTTCTTCTTGTTCATCAATGCCTTTTCCACTAAGAGAGGTAGAAGGAGAGAAAAAACTAGAACTCTCAAAACTCTCATTGATTAGTTCTTCTAATATTGAAATATCCTCTTCACAAATACGAGAGATATTAGGAGAAGAAGAAATATGATCATTAGGATTGTCAAAGGTTATATTCTCTTTCACTAAAACACTCTCATAAGGAGGGGAAATGGATTTTTTTCTTAGCGTACCTAGAAAGGTAAGATACTAACATTGTTTGACCAAAAATGAAAAGAAATTTTAACCATATCATGCAATGCTTTAAGAATGTAAACAATGTATATCCAAAGATGCAAAAAACTTTTATCCAATGTATGCAAGACTTTAACAATGAATAGAATGTATATCAAAAACTGAAAAAGAACTTTTATCAAACTCATGCAAAGTTTTATGAATGTAAACATTATATATGCAAAAGTGAAAAGTACTTTTATCCATATTATGCAAAGTTTCTAAAATGTGAGAATTTTCAGATCTAGTGATGCTTGTAATTGAAATTATTTCGAACTACACTTGAAATGTAAGAAATTGGAGTAACAATAATTTTGTAAATTGTAACAAAATATTGAAAGTAGCAAACAAAAGCATAAAAAATAAAATTTAAACCCTAAAAAACTGCAACTTCAAACTCAACAAGGACTAAGATGCTAGCAAGGGTGTCTTGGTCCTACTGAAAGAATTTTCAGGTTCTCGAAACTAGAATAGACATCAAACAACATAGAGAGGGTTCTGAGCCAAAAAACCATAGAGGGACTAAGATTCCAGTAAAGTTGTTTTAGTCCTAGTAGAGGTTTTTTTAGAAAAACAACAAAATATGGATTGTTTATAGTGTTCCTAAGTTTCCTACTAGGGGATTTGATGTTTAAAAATAGAAAAGTTTGCCAATGAATGCAATAAAAAGTAACTAATGAAAAATAGTTGAATGCAATAAATTTTAAATTCAAAATGGATGATTAACAATGTATGTTTTAGTTATTCAGTGAGATAATATGATGCAAGAAAGAAAAAATGAAACCTATATGCACTTTCACTAATTCAAAGATGAGAAACCCTAGATGCACATTCACTAATGCAAGATGCAATGAAAGAATGAATGTTACCTAGATCTAAGACCTTAATGAACTCCAAATAAAAAAATGAATGAATGTGATAAAAAATGTCAGGTTCACCAAAATCAATCAGAAAGAAAATAGGGTGGGGAAATTCCCACCTTAGTTTCCTTCAGTCACTCAATTATTTCCCATGAACCCTAGTTGGATTGACTATCAAACCAAAGGGTGAGTCAATTATCAAAAAGGAAGATCTAGGAGGGGGTTTTTTAAACTCTAAAGGGTTCACCACCAAGCAAAAGCTTAGAAAAGATAAGTAAACATTCAACTCACAAAAGCTAGTAATGAAAGCTAAATGATGGATGAAAATGATGAAATCAAGCAACAAAAAGTTATGTTGTATGTACCTAGGAAGTCTAGAAATCTGATGAGGATTCCAAAAATGAAAAAATGTTGTCAAAATGTGCTAGGGAGGACTAAGATGCCCTTACTGTTGGCTTAGTCCCACTGTTATTTTTTGGGGTAGATACAAAATCTTTGGATGTTGGAACTAGATGTCAAAGAATCTTTGAAAAATACCCTTGTGAGGACTAAGATTCTCTAGGTGGTGACTTAGTCCCATCTGAAATTTTTGAATTCTCTTAACATGATCCTAAGCCTCAAGGTCTTCACTTCCTTCTTCTTATATCTCAAGTCATGAAACTTCCATATCTATCTTGTAGGTGAGTATCTGTGAATATTACAACTTTGCAATGCAACTTTAACTTTTTACTTCAAATGATCTTCAAGTCTTCAACCTAAATTTGCAATCACAAACATGCAAGAGAGAAAAAACTTGTTGATTGTTAGTAAGTAGTGGTTCACCTTGGTAAAACCCATTGTTCATAATTAAACCTTGAAATGAAATAGAAATGATGAAGGAAAATGATGAATGAACAAAGTGATATGTTGCAACTCACCAAAACATTGTTGTGAAATCTGAAAACTTGTGTGAAGCAGCTAGCTTGAATGTAGATCTTCAATCAAAGGAGTACTTGATAGATATTGACTTTAATTGCTTTCTTGAATCAAAACCCTACATCACAAATGTTAGCAAAAAAACACACATGATACTAGAATATCTTTTATATGATGCTTGAATCTTGATGATGGCTCCAAATGCTTGATGAACTACTCTTGAATGCTCTAGATCTCATAAAATTTCCTTAAGAATGAATACTTGAATCCTTGTTAGGGTAAAATAATTGAAAGAACCTTCTATTTGTACTTATCCATGCTTAATATCTCAAAATTACACCACACCAAGCCAACATATGAATTCATTAATTCAAGGAAGCTAAATCCTACCAGAATTTGAAATTAAATCTTGAAAAATAACCTAAGGAGGACTAAGACACTCTAGGTGGCATCTTAGTCCCAAGGCATGAAACTCGAGGCACAAAATCCAAAAAGGGGCCCATTTAAGGTGTCTTTTAAATCAAGGTCCCAGGAGCTTTGGGGGACAAATAAACCCAAGATGGCATCTTATTCTTGACCCAAAAATTAGGGAAACATAATAAAAATCATTAAATTATCATTTATCCTTTTATGTTTGTTGAGATTAGCCATAGAAAGATATAATTTATTAGGCTTGTGGATGCAAAATAGGACCAATTCAGGCATAAATAAGGATAAAATAAAATGAGGCAGGGTCAAACAAGTGTGAAAATGCAAGGGTACACAGTTTCCTACACTACATTATTTAATTGATCCCATTAAAATCCTCTGTGCTTCTAATTCCAATTATGTTAGTTAATCCTTAAGTAATTAACCTACTAACATCCATTATCCAATTTTCCAACTATTAACTCCACCTAAGTTAATAAAATCATGGTTTATTAACTCCACCTCTCCTATTAAGCTAATTAATCACTAATTAACTATCCTAACCCCCATCATTAGCATTATTTCCCAATTTAAAACTCATCCTCAACCCCCTAATATTGTCTCATTAATGCAACCAATCTCACCTACCTCCACTATCTTACACCTAGCCTCCAAAATTAAATGAGGTGTCATCCTAAGGTGTGCTCACACATGTGTGAGAATGCCTCATCTCCTCTCTCACAATCAATTGTAACACTTGTTACAATTCTAATTAGCCACAACCTTGATCCATGCATCGCATCCCTAATTAGTCCAAGCCCTTCATAAAATTTCAATCTTGACTGTCCATTTCCCCCTCCAATTTTCTATGAATTGGGCATTCATCCTCTCATTTCTTCATCTTGAATTTGGGATAATATTATGCTAGTGCAATCTTGTGAGCAATCCACATCCAAACTTGAGCAAATCCAACAAGAATAGGGTGCTTCTTGAGCTCAATCTTGCGGGCCACCAAAGTTATAATGTTATGTTTTCTATTTGATGTTATTTCCTTAATGTTTTATGCTTTTTAGTGTTAAATTCTAACCCCTCTACATTTGGCATGCTTGGTGGGACCCATGTCCCTACTAACATTTTTTCTCAATTTTGTGTGATTTCAAAGTTTGCAGGTTGCAAACATAGTGGAATCATGCTTCCATGATGACTTATGGTGCCTACATTATGAATTGTAGCATTTTTGTTAAAAATTTCCATGTTTGTGTTCAATTCTATGGTGCCTATGAGCTGACACTTCATGCTTGCATCCCATGATTTGGCACCCGTATTCTCAGAAATTTGTTTGGTTGTTTACTTAACAATTTT